>VZRF01003353.1:0-21243 GCA_013396875.1 Vireo altiloquus | reverse complement strand
TTTCTTCTTTTTCTTCTTTTCTATTTGGTTTTCTTTTTCCATTTACTTTGCTCCTCCTACTACTCCTCCTCTTCCTCCTTTTTCTCCTTCTTCTTGCTCCTTCTCTTTTTTTTTCTTTTTCTCTATCTCCTTTCTTTTCCCACTCCTCCTTCACATATAGGACTTAGAATGGCCAGAGAAAAAGTCACAATTACTTTGGTCACTATTATGATTCATTATAGGATTTCTGACAATGAAAGCATGATCCACCTCAGATTCTTTCACTAAGCCAGGGTGCTGCTTGAATGAGAAAATCTTGTCTTAAATTGTGAATCACAGACTCGCCTGGAGGTGCAATTTCAGTTTCAAGCTTTTATGTTTCTGATTGACTTCCGTTGATTAACAAATATGCTTCTTAAACTGAAATAACAGTACATGTGGGTTACATACTAGTTGAAATGCAACTTTCTCACTCAGACAAGTCTATGAATACACAATTGACAGTTGTCGTAACTTTTTATCCTCTGAGGAACAGATACAGAAAGAAATTTTGGCATAAAATACCCAAAACAAGGGAAGTTTTTTCTTTCATCAGCATTATCATATATTTTTATTTCCTATGAATATTCAAAGAATGTAACCAGAATTTTAGGGAAGAGTGTTCATGGAAATTTTGATGCAAAAAGAGAAAAAAAGCATCAGATTTCCATGTTTCATTCTCAAAAGTATGCATGAATCTTTACTTGGCGGCTTTTTCCCCAGCTTCACTCCTGCTGCAGCCAATACTCTCACTGGAGTCAATGAGCTTCTGCCCCTCTGAGCAAAGGCAGGGTCAGAAACATCCAACATTATACCTCAAGTCTTGTGACAGAGTGCCTTGAAAGCTGCCTTTGCAGCCTGACCTCCTTCCCTCCCGATTCCTCTGAACCAGACCATCCAGAGTGTCTCCTGGGCACCCAGCCCCTCACCATCACCCTTCACAATGCACCCTGCCCTCCCTCCCATTGCACCCCAACCTGGTGTGAGACAGAAACATAACTGTTCCCCCAGAGCTTGCTTGCTGTGCACCCCCATGGCTGCAAAGCTTATTATTTAAAAAAAAAAAAAAAAAAGGAGAAAAATAAGAGAAAAAGCCAAAAGAGCACCCTGTTTCTGATTGGGATGGAGATGAATCGTGTCATAGTTCAGAGCACTGTTGTCGCTCTGGCACCGAGTCACTGCGCTCAGTCTCTGCCAAGACGGGTGTCAGCTGGTGAATTATAACATTGGCAGACAGGACAGAGATAAGCAAAAAAACACAATGACAGCTGCTACACAGAACTATTCTTTCTGGCCTGCTGAATACAGTAATACATTGTGTAAATAAAGACAGACAGCTTCATTATGCAATTGTCTGTTACTAGGTCTCCGCTGAAGAAGTACTATTGATTCAGGAAACTATACCCAAGCTCATCAGACTAATCTGTTCTTGCTTTTGGACTCCCAGTGTAGCAAGAAATATAGTAATGTAGTTCTCTAACAATACTTCTACAGAAATATGTGCTCAATGGGGAAAGAAGGTCCTGGTAATAAATCCAGTAATTTTGTTTCTGATAAATGCTTCTAACATCTATTTGAGTGGAGAGCAAAATATGAAAACATATACACTCACTTTGCATAGCAAGTGTAATATCTAGCAGGAGATAAATAATCTCTGTATAGAGATATCACCATATAATTTCAGCAGTGCAAATCAGGAAGTCTTTTTTTTTTTTTTCCTGTTATGTTTTAGCCCAAGTGGCAAAGAGGAATGACATAGCAAATTATAATAGACAAACTACAGAAATAAGCTGTAGTGTGTTTATTAAAATGTTGTTTCTACTTTCTTTCACATAATTATCTTTGCAAACAATGCAAGGGGTCACTTTAGAATGTGAGATGCAAGAAGGCAGCATTTAAACAATCTTTCAAATGGCCCCATTCACCTTTTGCTTTAACCTGAGATCACTGAGCCCCTTAACTGAACAAAATGAAGTGAGAAATGAATGCAAAAATGTTCTCATGGGTGAAAAGCAGATGAAACTATTCATTTTGAAAATAAAGGAAGGGAAACTTAAATCAGAAGCATATTGTGCTGAATATTGCAGGGCATTCGTCTTTGGGAGTGCTAGGGAGTAGAAGTCTCTTAAACTTAAAAAAAAAAGTGAGAGTATAAATAGACTGCAAATAAAGGGTAAGTAGTGTTTTTTTCAGCAGGAATTAGTCAACTATCCAAAGCTCATGAGAACGATTCCAGTTTTCAAGGGGCAATTGTGCCCGAACTGGCTCAGCTATACATTTGCTGGGATCCTGGAAGCAGTTGTGTGAACTGTGAACAGAATATTGAGAAGGAAGAAACTGTGTGGGAAGCTACTCCTGATTCCTGAACTGACTCTTTTTTAAGTGGGAAGAAGATGTGAGGAAGGCCATAGATTATTTTAAGCTGCTTTTAGGTTACCTTGTGCTCACATAGGAGGTTATCAGCACTGTGCAATTGTTTTAAAATCGTGATCTCCTGGAACAGTCAAGTTAAATTGTTTGCATAGATGTATTGTTAACCAAAGAGTAGCACAATGATGGGCAAAGGTCTTCCTGGATCTTTTTGCAAGCTCTGTTTGCACATTCACTCTGGTCCATGAACAAGCTCTTATCTAGCCATCTCACAGCCCATGTAGGAAGTTTGCAACCATCTGACTTCATCCAAACACCAGGTGACCTCTGCGAAAAAAATGTTACAGGTATTAACTAGTACAGACAATTGTGGAGCTGAAGCTTCTGCATAGGAATTAAAAGGAAGGGGGAGAACAGGGCTAAAATTAGGTGACAATTTTCAAAATGCTTGTAAAATCACATAGTCTGCCCCATTTGGAGTTGAACGCCATCAGATTTTGGTTCAGTCACTCTACTGCTTCAGTTATGTGAATAAATTCACACTGCAAGTAACATTTTTGCTGTGACTGCCTCTGTGATGTTTACTTGGTAATTAATTTTAATGACATTGCAACCATTAAATTAGGGATTGAAAGCTTTTTTTAAAAAATGCAGTAGTTTTAAAAGCTGAAAAATCTATTGCTGCTTTTCAGTGAGATCTTTTCTGGAATAAGGTATTCTAAATCTAGGAGTACATAGAATATTCTTAACATATCTGGGCAAATGGGTGAATTAATATGCTTAAAGATTTATGAATCAGATAATTTAAGTCTTCTTTCTGTTTATCTTTTCAGTTTCAATGGGGTTGGATAAATTATTTTTTAGGTCATGATTGCTCTGAAACATGGTCAACAGTCTGCAAACTTGTAAACTCAAAGAGAACAAGGTTATTGGTAATACTATTTAACCTAAATTTTTATAATTTTTGAAAAATAACCACTCTGGTACCCAGCCAAAGGGAATATGATATGGCTGTGCTCTTCACTTTTACTGCTCATTGCAAATGTGAAAATAGTGACAGCACTGACAGGAAAAATAAGCACAAACTCAGCAAATAATATAGAGAATATTTGCTCTCCAGAAAACCTGGGTTTTCTAACACAAGGAGCAGGCTTAGAGGGCTTACAAGGGCTGAACATGGCTTCAGGATCTCGTGGGAGGCAGAAAGTTCCATCCTTTTACCTATTCTTTGCAAACAACACCACCTTTCTCCCACACCTGCTGCAGTGTTCTAGAGATCCACGTCTAGAATCCAGTGGGTGAGCTCTGCATGCGTCCACCTACCTCCTCCTGCAATGGGAGGTGGAGCCCCATTTACATGACCATGGCAGGAAAAAAAAAGAGGATGTAGGGACGGATTACGGTGACAATAAGTAAAGTTTGAATGGCTGGACTCTGGCTTTTCTAGTGCAGGTAGAAAGAATTTAATGGCTGTAATAATTCTGTTACTCCCACCATCCTCTGCTCTGAGTAGGTCACGATTTCCCTCGTCTAGCTAACTCTAAATGAACATATGCTCTGTATCGCCACGTTTTCATTCACATCATGAGTGCTTTTCATCCACATGCCTATGCAACCATAAATTGGACTTTTCAAATTAATTATTTCAGGATGTAAATAACTTGGTTAAAAAACAAGCAAATGAAGACACAATAATGTTTCTGAAGAATATTGGTTTTGTCAGTTACAGCTGTCTATATTTAGCCATTAAAACATGAAAGTGGGATAATATCTTCCAGTGTTACAAAACTTTATGCCCGTGTAACAACTATTTAGCCTAACATGGTAATCTTTCATTGCTGTTGTTCATGTTTCTCCTGCTTACTCCCAAGGTGTGATATGCTTTCAATTAGCATTATATTGCAGTAATTTTGGACATGAACTCTAACCACTTTTTTTGGTATTCCTACAGCTGTGTCTGGACCCTGATTACTTGGCTTGAATATCATAAAATTAAATATATATGTGTATATATAGATTATTTCTGCTAGCTGTACTGCAATGAGGCTTTAAATACCATACCAATGCTATTTCTTTTACTGTCACTCCATTGTGACTTTATATCTGCAGTTTGGAGAGGATACAAAGTTTTGATATACTGCAAGCAAAGCTGTTCACAGGCATTTTCAACATTTCCAGAGGCTGGAAATCTCCAAAGAGTTTTCTCTGAAAGTTATAAACCAAGCCAATCATACCATAAGACCCAAGCTTGTGGCTTCACAACTGAGTTTCCAAACCCTTTTCTGCATAATAATATAGATTGAAGAGCTTAGTGTGGCCTAAAGCTTGGTTTCCCCTCCCCACCCTGCCAATCCATATGCCCAGCACCCACTGTACTATTCTAGTGCAGAATTGAACAGCTAAAAGAAGCTGTTTAGTTTGCAGTACAGATAGTGCAAATTACAGGAGAGATTGAATAATACATAACTCTACCACAAAATGGCCAAACTGCTCAAAGTCTGGGTAGGCAGCAGTTTGAGACAGAGCCTGAGATGCTTTTCTCTTGAATCTGCTGTCTGACTACTCACGTCCTTGCCTCAACTATAACACAGCCAGATCTAGCCAGTTTCTTGCACAAAGGCAAAATCCTAATCAGACTCTAATTTTCCCAATCCACCCAAACACATTTTGTTTGTTCTTCAACCCAGATATTTTCTGAAAGTGATCATGACCTCAGAACTACTTGTTGCAGCTGTCACAAAGACTTCTGAGAAGTTCCTTCTCCTTTGCACTAGTATTCATGAAAAATAATGCAAACCCTTCTTTCTGCTCTCCCTCTCTTCCTTCCTTCCTTTCTTCCTTCCAGGAGGTATGCATCATGCGGTAAAGGGGAACTGGGGAAAAAAAAATGCTGTCTTAGAAAGAAAATAATAGAAAAAGAAAAATCCTGACTAACAATTTGAGGGTCCCAGTAGTGTTTAAGGCCATGTCTTGAATGTGCACAAACATCTTTTTTTCCTCCTACAGATGTTGGGGTGAAATTTCTAAATGTATGCTCCTAGAAAATTAATTTTATTTTTTTATTCTTTTTCTTGGTTTTTTCTTCACTCATTATTTACTATCCAAGAAAAATTTTGGTTTTGTAGGACTAACTCACTAAACCATGCAATACATTCATCATATTGTAACAATACCAAACAGAAGATAAGAAAGAACACCAGCTTCCTGCCTGGCTTTTCTGAAAATAGATTCCTGCTTTCTAGAGGCTGAATACTTTGGGTAGTCATATCAAGAATTTTATAACTTGAAATACAATGAGGAAAAGATTGAAAGTTATTTCAAGCATTCTTCAGGATTTCTCAAAGTACTGTGTGATGCCCTGGAGTCCACTGTAACAAATGCAGTACCAGTTCATGCAAATGCAATTAAAATACTCACATAAAATAAAGTACACATGTAAAAGCTTCACCTTTCTCCTTCTTACCAGATGCAGATTTCTAAAGAAGAATTTTTCAAAGCATCCTAATCCTATTTTCCTCAGTATAAAAGCTACGTTTAAAAGTATAGTTTGCATTAAATATATCTGTAAAGTTTTTGGACTATACTAGTAGTCCATATAAAATACTGTTATTGACCTGTGAAATAAATATAAGAATGTTACTCTATTACTGCTTGGACATTTAAAATTCTATGCTGATGGCAAGTAATTGACCTTCAAAATATTCCAGTAAGCTATATAAATGTTAGTATTTCTGTTATACAAGGGAGTCAGGTGGTGCTTGTATTTGCCATAATTTAAGCAAAGACCTTTAAAATGTCATCAGCAAAGCTTTATTTGAAACCTTATGCACTTTTGAACTCCAGCTTTAACAACTTTATGCCCCATAGCAAAGAATTAAAAAAACCCTTCTCTCTGCCTCTTGCCATGGCTCTCCCTCCTCTATTCTCCTACTTTTCCTACCCCTTTCCCTGGGCATCTCTCCTTATATCCCCTCTCACAACTGTGCGAGCTGCCTCACCACAGAAAATTGAAGCTATTTTTTCAGGGTATAATCTATTCTTCACTGAAACAATGTCTCCACACAAGTGAGTGAAAGTTGTTCCATTATAATTCTGCTTATTTTTGCTAGAGGAGAATCTTCCCCAGTGTGTTTTGTCTTCTTGCTTGTTTAACACATGGCAAGAAAATCACTATGGAGACTGCAGTTTAGTAACTCCAAAAACATTTTCTTCCAACATCCTGAGCTTCTTGGCTCTGTGCTAAATCCTTCAGTGCAAGAGGCTAAGATACACTCAGAATTAATTTGACCAAATATTTTCTCATGTTTACTTGGAAAATCTTGACCAATATGAAATTTGATTAAAAAAATGAAGAAAATATTTTTGACAAAACATGGTTCTAAAATGTGTTTTCCATTTTCTGCTCATCTCTGAAATTTAGAAAAAGAAAATTCTAACTGCAAAGAGAAACAAAATTCGTCCTGAGTCTAATTACTGAACCGATGAAATATCTGATACGAGCTTATCTGCACTGGTTGTTCATGACTGGATCATAAAGTGAACACTGCCAGGGATGGACAGTCTGATTTGCTAAACAAGAAAATCAAGAATGAAGTCAACCTCAGGGCTAATTTCTGATTTAGAAGTGACTGGGTACAGCACAAAATATTGATGTCAGGGATCTGGGTTCTTAAGCTCCCTCTGAACCCACACAGAGTCAGAGGGATAGGGGACAGAAGACTTAGGCTGGACTTCTCCAGTTCCACAGCTGTTGGCCTGGTCTGTGAAGGGATCCTGCATGGGTGAAGCCCTTGTCTTAGACCCATCTGCCTTGTTTCCAGGTGAGCAAACCCAGCACTGCAGTGTGACCCTTCTGAGTTGTGTCAGGGATGGGTTGCTGCACGCTAGGTCTTCTGTCCTAGCACTCAGCTTCTCTCCTGAAGAAATGCTGCATCACTTTGCCAGAAATTCCCACCAAATTTATGAAGATCCTGTCTAAAAGAGATACACAGCTCAGGACCTGAGCTGGCTGTATTTGTCTAAACTTCCTCAATGGTTTTATTTAACCTGAATGATCACCAATGCAGCTTGGATTTTAAGTGACCTGAATTTAATATTGGGCTGCTGTGGATTGCACCTATATCCATACATGGGGAAGGATAAGGTCTCGCTATGATTTGGCTTAGAAAATAAGACTTTTCAGGGCAAAAACAGAGTGCAAGATCCCCATTTTAGAGGCTAAGATTTTTGATCAGGTCTATATGATTTCTTTCCACCCCAGAAGCTGCCTTGAGGCAAGTAGTCTTTGTCTCTGAGAAAAGTCCCCTCGCCTCAATGTTAACAGAAACATTACAAGGTTTCTTCCTAGTGCCACTTGGCAGTGATTTTAAAAAACATGCTGTAGGCACAAGCAGCAATGGTGCTAATTTATTCCAATCCACAGTGTGTTTGGAGAGGTGAAACTGAGATGAACCTTCACCCTTTTCCGCAATAATTAATAGCAATTATACAGCCAACTTTTCCCATCCAGTGCATTACTGCTTGTAAAATTGGCCTAAAAGGCTGTATGACTGAGATGGGACTGAGTACCTCTCTGATGTCATTACGTTCATGGATTTTTGTTGATTTTGTAGTTTTGCAGACATTCAACATCTCCTGAGGCACCCTGTGCTTTGAACAGCACCTAGCCATTCTATTAAAGAGCCTGTGAATGTGCAGATTTGCAGGCCATGGTGTCCCCCATCTCTGCTAGCTTTGCTCTCACTTCTGAAGCTGGTCTGTGCTTCTCCCTGACATCCAACTGGTGCCTCTCGCATTCCTATTGCAACCATTGGCTCAATTGCTCCACAGTTTACAGTGTTCATAGCTGGAAAAAAGCACAGAGAACATTCATATATAGTTTATCAAGAGAAGGCTTGCCATCTCTGGCCAGAAGAATATGACTTTGTAATTCTGTGTGAATGTCCTCACACAGAATGTCCTATGGTGTCAAGGTGTTGCTCAAAACCCAGAGAAACAGCTTGTCTACTCTCCTTTTTTTGCACATCAGCCATCTCTTTTCTTACGCCATATTTATTTCAAAAATACAAAAGCACCTTCTTGAATATGTTTTTTCTTCAGCTTCACAGTCCTGATGCAAGCACGGGGATTGCATTCCTTCCTTCTTTGCTTTGCTGGGGAGGTCTTGTTACAGTCATGATGTTTATGAGCAAGGAGAAAAAAGGAAAGTGAGACCAACAGGACACTTGATTCCAGATATTACAAAGTACAATTTGGAAAGGGTAGCAAATAATGTAAAATTTTAGAGAGGTGATTTGCAGTTTTGGATAGGCAGAGCCTACAATTAATCCCCTCAGGATCTAAAGATACTCCTTTGTTCTGTGTATGACCAATGTCATTTAACCCATTGGGCATCTGTGGGTACACCATTAAATGATGTATGTATTCCATAAAAATTATTATAATGTCTTGATTTTGTACCCCAAAACAAGTCCTCGCTGTGTGTGGTGTTACATTGCTTTGAACAGATCTTCAGAGTGCATTGAAGATGAAGACTGTTAAATATAATTACTATTATTACTATCATGTGAAAACCCAAACTGTGTATTTTGCTCGACAGAAGGAGGGAGAGCTCCATGTTTTTATATTTTTAAAAATATGTAAGTGCAAGGTTAAGAGCATTGGGGTTAAAAGCAGTCAGAGACAGCGTACATTAAATGGGCATATTTGGCAGAAAGCAGGGAATGGACCTGGGATCACAAACACAATAAATAGAGCCACAAAACTGTCAGCAAAATGAATTCCTGCAGTCAAACAGGAAAGTGCTAGAAAACGTGTACAGGGCCACAGAAAATAAGCCAGAGGAAATCATTCAAGACACATACATGTGGCATTACAATCTAAAAACTGGGACACTCATATCCAATTTTACACCCTGTATTACAGAGGTAATCATATATTACAAAAAACAGGCACAGAAGCCTAGCAAAACTAAAAGTCTAGAAGTGCTGAAATTGTGGTTGTACTAGATTTGCAGTCTCTGGAGAGAAAGTGAGTAAAAGCAGCATAGGACTCAGCCCATTACCTCTTTTCTGATTTGTGAATTTAAGCCCACCAGAGGCATGATCAGTGTTTTGTAGGTTTTTTTTAATGTATTGTTATACTCAAGGGACAAATTATATGGCTTCAGTGTATGGCTGTTTTCTGCCATCTATTTTGAGGTATTACTGATTTTAGAATATTTTAAGTGTCACCCACCAACAAAATTTTGTGGTTGATGTTAATACTTACAGTTAGAGTAGATATTAACAAAACCAAAAGAGAAAACCATTTCAAAGTTTTAAATAAATAACATTTATTTAAATAAGTAAAATATATTTAAATAAGTAAAATAATAAGTAAAAGATTGTAAAATGTTGTGGTGTTTTTTCGTCCTCAAAAACCTTAATGTCTCTGTTACATGTTGAAAGAGAGCAACATCCTATATATACTTTTTTGTGCTCTTTCACACTTATTCTTCCCCATCATGCCTACATTGCCATAAAAATATAATGCTGTTTCCCTTCTAGACAATTTAAATATGTGTACATCCAGCATCATTTGTAGATACGATCATCCTTTCTTTGTCCTGCCAAATAAAGAACAGACTTTGTGCTCTCATAATTTGCTCCAGATATTCTGTGTTCTCTTTGCACCCTCTTATATAAAGCATACTCTTTCACTTCTTTGATTTGAGCAATAAAACCATAAAAGCTGCCAAAAAGTAGCTACAGGTTCCTGTACAGAAGGGTCCTGCTTCTCTACAGTCTCTGACACTGTACAGGAGTCGTGCAGAATGGTAAACCTCCAAGTACATCACTGCAGCATTTTTAAAGATAAAACTTTATTTACAGCTTTGCCAACATGTATCTTTATTTACCTGTATTACAAACAGGGTATATATACTGAAGCTGCAGGACTTGTAGAAGAAATGGCAGTCATCATATTCATTTGGTGTCATCTTTCATATAGAAAGACTTTTATCGTTCCCTTGCGTCAGTGCACCACTTTATGAAGCTATAGATCACTTTCATGGTCCTGAATCATGTTTAGTCATTTCTTACAAATCAAGTTAGTAATAACTATAAAGCCCCATCATTTAGTGTCCATCTCTGTTCACTCATTTCAGACTGCTACTGGCCTCTGAGTTAATTATGGAATGTGTTAAATCTTTATTGCCTAATTTATGCTGTAACAAGGAAGGTAAGGCTATGGGGAAATTTGTCTTTCTCCAGCTGAATTTAAAGCTGTGCTACTACAGCTGAATATGAATTCTGCAAGTATGAACTCCATGTGCATAACTCCATCCCCCTGAGACGTCAGGGATTTTCAGTTCTGGACAAACTGCCTGTCCACTAGCCACATAGTCTCAAGATGCTTGTAAAGCTGTTGAGTTTCCTCACCAAATGTCCCCGTGAGATGACCTTTTTCAGCCCAGTTCCACGTTGTCATTTTCTGTCACAGGGCAATATTTCATCCTCTCCTCTCGCTTCTCATACTCACCCCATGCCTTCATCCTCTGCAGAGCCTTACCTGTATACTTGCACACCAAAGCCACAGCAGCTGTGAAGAGGCTTTAGGTGTGACCTTAGGTCTGGTTTACTTAGAGATACATATTCCTAGACAATATTACACAGCTGATTGCATGCCCTTCTTTTCAACACATATGGGTCTGCCTTCCCTCCCCTCACACCACCAAAACACATAGTGCCTGAATCACTGCTTGCAGAGAGCTATTATTAAACTTGTTTTATTTGAAGGGTAGAATTTAATTGCTGTATAATTCAGCTATTATTTATCTGCTAAAATAAAACTGTTAAAAATAAGCTATGCATAAAATTCAAAAGCAGTTTATCAAGGAATGAGACAAATGTTATTCTTGTTTCTTGCTCAGTAGCAAAATTTTAAGGCTAAAAATCTGATATTGACTGCGACTTTAGCTATGGTTATGTTGGTCAACCAAAAAAAATTCCAACGTACTTGGTAGGAAGGAAGTCAGAATATGGGACACAGCTTTTCAACACATGTAAATTAAGAGTTTTCCTCTTCCTCTAAATTAGTTAAAATTAATATCTAATAAGTATTGTTCTGTGAATGTTTCAATTTCAAAATAGAAGCTATTTTCAATAAGCTAGAACTGAACTTCAGAGGCAGCCTTTGGGTAGCCAGCTGTCTGCTTATGTCAGCATTTGACTTTGCTGACACTCTGTCCAAATGCTTTTGTATACAAGCTCAGCTTTCTCTAAACACTTTGGTCAATTTAATCTTGGCTGAAAACACAACCACCAGGACTATGATGACTGTTTGAGTTGGCTGCAGGGAAGAAGTCAGTTTCTGGCTAGGGAGCATTGACAGGAGGAAGATTACACTCCATGTGTGAGGGTGTTCCCTGTGTATTTTAGACATGGTCATTTAAAAAAACATCATGCCTAAGTAATGATTTCTAGTTAAGAATGTCCTGGCCATTTCCAAAGGGAAATGTGGATTTTGGAAGATGATTTTATTTTGATTCCATGTATTTTTAATATGTCTCCTGACAAAAAAGTGGGAGCTCCTTGCTGAAGCTTGGAAAAGGGTGAAATTAAACATCCAGTCAGTGCTGGACTATTGTAATTTTTTTCTGCATTTTTGACAGAGAAATTGATATTTCGTATATTCTGGCCATGGAAAAAGACCAGAAACTGCCTGTAGAGGTACAGGCAGAAGCTCCTGCTGCTCCTATGATTCTGTTTTTGTCAGCAGCAAATCAAAAGTCCAGTAAGGAAGCAAAGCATCAACAGTATATATATTAAGTAGTCCTCGTATGTAATTAATTCTCCTGGGCAAAATGGACCTAATTCAAAACAAGCTGAAAATGGAGATTTATACAGGTTGAAAAGAAAAAAAAGAAAAGCCTTGTTAAAGTCTTCATTTCAATGTTAAAAGACTTAATACTAATATTATTATTATTACTAATAAACACAACTGAGACAAGCTCTTAAGTTCAGCCTTTGGGTCATGCACAGCCCAAGGCACATGCATAGCACATCTATGGTGTTTTATAGTGTAAAATTTGATATCTTTAACCTAAAATATTAAATACATATTGGACCTATGTCCAAGTTTTAATGCTGTCATATTTTCTCGTATCAACCGATCGCCAGAAGCAGTATTGGTAGATGAGTTTACAAATGAATGCAGTAGATTGATATAGTTGCTTGTTTTGTCTCAGTTCTGAGCATTATTGTACCAATTTATTGTTCAATAAGGAGTTCATACCAGGATTTTATAGAGTTTCTTCCAAGCTAATTCAATACTGTTCTCATGCTGGATTGGACTTTGTAAAGGCTATTGATCTCGAATGATTTTTTCTCTTCTAGATTCTCTTTACAATGTTTTCACTTTTCATCATTAGTAGATGTTTTTTCATAGATGTCCAGGGACCTTATCACATCTTTTACAAAGAGGTCACAAGTTGGATTTCTTCCCTATTAAAAATGAGTAGAAAGCAAGTCTAAGTTTTGGACTAAAGGAGAAGAAAACAAAGAAATAATAAAAAACCCCAACAAAAGAAACAAAACAAAAATAAAAGGAAAAAAGGCAGAAAAAAACAAAACCTCTCCCACCTGATCTACTGTGTTTTCGCTGTTATGAGCATTTCATTTGGAATCATCCAACTCAGCTGATGACAAACTTCTATTCAGCCTTTTCTACCCCACCAAGATATCTGTAAATGTAACAGGTATTAATCTATGGGTGATATATCACCTTAAAGAAAGCCAAATTAGAACACTTGTTCAGTGAAATGACTCTCAGTTAAAAATAGTGGAGTGTAGAAGTCAAGAAATCATTGCTACAACATTAGATGTACACATCATCTAATGTCGCTATAAAAAGCTAGCAGTCCTGTAACTTTCTCATTTTGCTTTCAGAACTGTGTGGAAAAGAAATATTGTTTGTATGACTTTTTCAGAAATATGAAGTAGATATTTTTTCCCTTAAGGGAGAGAATTGATGGGGGATCGAGGGAGAAGAAGGGAGAGAAATAGGACACCTGTCCTCCCACTCTTCTTATTTCTCTTATTTCTCTTCCTCTCAGAAAAGAAATAAATCAGTCTTCTCTTTCCTACAAATACGCTACAAACCAGTTACCTAGATGTCAGTAACTTGAAAACAAATAAGACCGAAAAATAAACCTGAATTATGAAGTCTCAGAAAAGCATGAACAGAAGTGATAAACAACGTTTAAAAGCACTGGAACATTACTGACAGGTCATGGTTCAATATTTCATGTTATTACTAAGACTTTCTTGGAGATATGCTTTCTTTACACCTATTTCAACAGTTGCATAACTATTTGACTGTCTGAGTAATATTGGAGTTCTCCTTTTCACCTTCCTGAGATCAAGTATGTATTTACATAACTCTGAAATATGTAAAGAAAGATTTATTTTGTACACAGTACTGTAGATTCTTTATCCAAAGAACCTCAGAGCTTTCATTAAAACAGCATACAGCTGAGCATTAGGTTTGAACACATTGAACTAAAACAGCATGTACTGAACACAGCGGTCAATCTAAAGTAATGGATTAAGTCTTTCTCCTGAAAGACATCACTGAGCAAAAGCTTAGCCATAAGAAATGTATTTAACTCATGTAAAAAATGCTTCTAAATGGGTCAAAACCTAGTCTGGCATAACCAAAAAACATCCCAGTCATAAAGGATACAAGCTCACATATTGGGATGACAAAAAAAAAAGCTTTAGAAGGACACAGCAAGTGTCCACAATTCCAAAATGAGCAATGTCACAGATAACACTCACTGTCCGAAGCCCTCTATATACTATAATAACACTCAAATTATTCAGTAGGTTAATAATAATTAAGGTTAATTAAGTAGGTTAATAAGTTAGTACCTTTTAAACTTGCATCAGATCTCAGAGACAAGATTGGCCTAATATACATGAGTTTTTAATCCTGTGTGGAGCAAAGCTAATTTACCTAAATCTCAAGATTGGTCTACTGCTATATTCAGCCAACACAACCCAGGGTAGCCTGGAATATGGTAGAGAGAACATGGAAATGACTCCTTACCCCCCTGAACTTCACATGTCCCATACAATTTCTGTAGTAGTTCTGGTATTGCTTGTGAAGTGAAATATTTAGATGCTAAATTGCCTGGATTTTTGGGGGAAAAGTTTATTGCGAGCGTAAGATGAAAGAACTGTATTTCAATCTCTCATTAAGCCTTTTATAAAATAATATGTTCCCAACTTTTATACTACTGCTAATATTTCTCTAATATAAGAGACATTTTTAGAAAACATTTTCTCTGTAGCTAATAATACTTGAAACTGGTGAAGCCATATCTAAAATACTGCAGCCAGCTTTGGGTCTCCATGTCCAAGGTGTATTTGAGAGGTTGAGGAAGCTGGGACTTCTTTAGCAAAGAAAAACTAAAGGGCAATATTTGTTTTTTACAAATTCTTTCTTTTTTTTTTTTTAAGAAAAGAGCATCCTTCACTACTCATTCATATTATTTGGACAAATAGTTTCAGGACGTGGTTGTCTCGTTTCCTTACTAAAGCTTGAACATCATTTATCATCTTGATTTTAGTTAAAATTTCTCAATCACTAAGGCACAGTAGCAATAAAATACAAAAGTGCAGTGATATCAATGTTGATTTAATTTATATAGGGAAGAAAAAATTTATATTTACAAGCACATCATCTTAGCAGTGTACAGTATGAAAACAATTTCAATCTACTTGTCAGGCAAATGTGCACAAGAAAGGAGTCTGTGGATAAAAAGGAGATGGCTAAAGTCTGAGGAAAAGAATGAGAAATTTTGTTGTATATGCGATTCTGTCAGCCAATGCAGAACCATTGCTTATTTCAACATTTTTTAGTTTCCCGATTAAGTTATGGCTCTCTGTAGAGATGAGGTGTATTGGTAATAAACTTGTTTTCTTTAGTAGCATTTCACAGACCCCTCAGAAGTAATCCAGCACCCCCAGGAAGCTGCCTAACACAGTGTTAGAATAGGTCGATGTGCTTGAAGACACGTATGAAAAATTTAGTCTGTAAATCCAAAAAGGTATCCTGACTTCACATGGCCAGTTGATCCGTGATTATTTTCAAATGCCACTGCAATTAAAGTTAAAAAATTATAATTATATGTAAAGAATACTTATGTTCATGATATGACTATACTTATAAAGACAATGGTGAGAAAATTAAATTGGCACATTCTATTTCTTGCCTATGAAATCTCAGCCCAAAGTACATATGCAAATATATAAAGTCTGTAAATGCAAGCATAAGATTCTGTAATTGAGAGATTTTGAGTTTGCAGATATTATTTTTATTTATATCATTATTATTATTCTGTTTAGAAGTTTCATATATTAATCATTCTGAACTTTCTTGTTATTTTGATGCCGGTAGTGCAACGCATATTGATGACAGCTAGAGAAATTCTTGTATTAGGTTTGCAAATATATCTTGATATCATCTAATAGATAATTGCTGGAGAGATGGAGAGCAAAATATTGTTTTGTCTCAAACCATTTATTGAAAAATAACGAAAGAAAGACAAGAAGAGGAGATAATAACAAAGAACTTGTCAAAATTTTGTGAGAAATATGACAGATGAACAGTACTGAATTGCTTTAGCCAGACACAGATAGAAACTTCAGTGTCTTTCTGTCTATGAGAAACAGATTCAAGACTAGTACAAATGGGTTTCTTGAGTCAGAATGTTTGAGTCAACTCAGCTATATAATGTGATAGCAATTCATTTATACAGTAATCTTTGGAATAAAGGCAAATGGAAAGGAACTGTTAATTTCTGTCAGTATCAATTATGTTGAAAATACCAACATTTTCTCTTTTAAACTATGAGAACATAATCCATACTAAAGTATATGTTAGCTTAAGCTGAATGGGGAATTATTAGGCTTCAAGTAAGTAGTCTATAAAATCAGCATTACTTTGTAACTGGAAGATTATGCAGCCTGATTAATGGAAACGGCCCAACTCGACTCAACACTGTGTTTTATTGGCTCTTTAGTTAACAGCCGGCAGTGGACAGTCATCCAGACTACATTTCAAATACAGCTGAGTGGAACCCTAGCTAAATGAAAACCCACAGGCTAAAAAGTAAATCTTGCAAAGCAGGGCACAGAGCAGTTAGTGCACTCAGCACCCACTGATTGTTTTATAAATTAGTTAAATAATGTCTGAAAATCAAAACAAAAAAAAAAGCATTTCCTGTTCCTCAAAGGTGGAAATATTTGCTCCAACCCTGGGTGCTCCAACATTTCTTCTCTGTGACAAGTATATCTGACATCTTCATCTGTGGGCACTGACATGTTCTACTCCCATTCTACTTCCTCTAAGAGAGCAAAATCTCTCATACATTTTTCTAGAGGTCCAAAAAAGCCCTGAAAATCTACTTAGTCTGCAACGCCATTGGACCCAAAGAGACAGAATGAGAATACCATATGGAGCATAGAAGAAGACTGGGACTCAGGCAGAAGGTAGTAAACTTGTAACACATTTTATGTACTTACATGTATAGCATGATCAAGATATTTTTTGGTCAGTAGGTGTATTAGATCTGCATTGCAACTTGCAAACATGGGGGGAGGGTGGTTTGTTTGTTTGGGTTTTTTTTAGTTATTGCCAGTCCTTCTGAGCAGGGGCATCCCCAGCCTGGCTCATTTCACCTCTGGCAGCTCTCCACACGGCTCAACACCATCCTAGCTCTCTGACTCACAATTTCTATATGAATGAGCTGAGATCCAGCCCAAGCATATCCATGTTGATTAGACCAGGCAACTTGCTAGGCAACTGTGTAATACCTGTGTAATATACAAGCATATAACCATATATTACATCTGTGTAACATACAACTACATATGCAGCTACACTTGAAGTGCGGAACGTGCAGCACACGAGGCCAAAGAGTCCAACCAGCTGTGGACCCTGTGGTCAAGAGCGTCACATTCCCACTTTCCCTCACAACAGATCCTCTGTACGTTTGAGCTGCTCAGAGCCCTTCCAAAAGCAGAATGCTGGGTTCCTCCTTGTGCAACCTGAAACGTTTCATGCTTTTGCAGTCTGTGCACCAACAGCATTGCGAGTGCACGGCGAGTCGTACTGCGTCTTCAAAACATGCAGGACTGTCCTGAATATTTTAGCAACCACACTTTCCTGCCTCCCAGCAATAAAGATGTAAAAGTTTAACTTTTTAGCTCTGGATAATAACAGGGTTTTTTTTTTATTTTTTCAGGTCTGCTGGTTGCTTTTTTTCTTTCAAAAGTTTGTGCACATCCTTTGGCAGTTTAGGGTTTGCACCACCTTGACAATTGTTCATCAGTGGCAAACAGCCTCTTAACATGACAGCAAAGTTGACCTTGAACTAATTCCTCTCGAAAAATGTACATTGCATAAATTCTCACAGAAGTGAAAGAAACAAATCAGTTTTACATTGTTTTCAATTGCATCGCACCTGCTGTTGGGTCTAGTAAAACAGAAGAAAAACAGTGTAAGATATAGCAGGAGAGACCTTAGGTCAGAGCTGTGAAAACAACTGATATTTGCTTGTTTTGCATAAAAATAAATTGTCATTTCCTCCAGTGAAGACAGTTGATAAGCACCCCAGGAGCTTTTGGTTGTATTCCAGGTAAAATTAATCTGTCTGCATGATGTCCTATAAAAAAGTTAGTGTCCATCACTGTTGATTTGCATAAAAAGGCTAATTGAATGTGAGTTGGGTTATTTCCCAACTTTTTTTTTCTCAAGAGAATTTATTAGATAAATCTTGTAGAGCTTCCTTACATTCGTGTGTAGTCCTTCTAAAAAAACAGAATGGCTGATAGAAGTATTTAAGAAAAAAGCAATGCAGACTTTCATCATATTAGAAGTAAACAGAGGCAAGAAATCATCATGATATTTCTTTTCAAATCTATCATAATCAAATATGAATACAAATGAAGTGACAGGTATCTTGTCAAGCATTTCGTATCTGTTATCTTCATAAGAATTACACTCCACACCTCAGAGTGTATGTGTAGAAGTCAACAAAGTCACTTTAGCCAGCAATGGAGAAATAGAAACTTTCTGGGATATTTCTTTACTTTTTTTGCAAATATAAATTCGCATTCTTAGTGATCATGCTGGTGGATTCTGGCTCCAGTTATCTTCTTTTGAGGAGGCAAAACATGAAAAAACAAAACAAGGATTGCTTTAAAAAATATTCTCACCACATGAATCGCAAATATAGAAAACATGTTAGAGAAAATACTTTGAGGCATGTGCCACCTCTTCAAATTTTCTCACAGAGTGTGTTTATCATATTTTGATGGGATTAAATGTTAGAGGAAGTTAAAACATCTCTCTTTCAATGGGGCTCTAATGTTATTTTACAAATTTGTTTACAAAGGCAGTTACATTATCAAAGAGTCATCTATTTCTTCTTTTAACTCTTCCTTTAAATCTCATATAAGTTTCCATCCATTCTGATATCACAGCCTGCGGTGTACAAGTGTTCATACAAGCAAGAATAAAATACTGGAAGCATGACAGTACATTCAGAGGAAAATCTCTACATCTCCTTGAAAGGAACCACTTTGATCAAAGTCACCTAAGGGTCACTTGTGTTTTCAAAATTTGTATTTAATTTTAGACGTTTTAATATTAAGCTCTAAGTGAAAAACACAAAAGTGCAAATAAGTTACTTGTCTCTTCGAAGGTCGTGTGTAAAGGATAAGAGACTACTACGGTTTCATATCACTAGCTGGATTTAATCCACGTCATGTCACGACTCAAGGGTCTCAGCCAGAGTCATTCAACTATTTTAGGAAATGTTGGGATGGTCATTCCCAGGAAATTGTAGACTGAAACAATGCTGCTGAGGTACCAGAAAATGATTTGTTTATAGTTTAAAAGTGGTATACGTAAAGGTAATTCATTTGGACAGCTCACACAATTTAATGCAATTGACCTCCAGCTTTTGGAGGAGATAGATGGGTTGGGATTTTATTTCAGAAATTCCTGCCTTGTATAGGGTTATCCTGTATAATTCTAGTGGCTGGTAGTTAAGCACATATTTTATTATTCTCCGGTGATTTGTTGCTTTAATTCTTTCAGTCTTTCATCCTATTTTTAATCTCAGGAAAGACAATACTAATAACTTCTGACTCAATGTCTTATAATGTCTGTGCATCTTGTTTAAGCATGAATGAGGTGGCATTTTTCTCGTCCTTCTATAATTATGCAACCATGAAAATTAATTATTTATTTAATATATGGGACAATATCATTACATAATTAAAGGGTATTAAGAAAACAAAAGACACAAGAAAGTAACAATTGAGGATGTGCTTTAATCAGGAAGTAATGCTGTCAATCACTTCAACAGTCAAAAAGCTTTTAATTAATAAGCACTTTTGCAGCTTTATATACTGATAGATATTACAACTATCATCACATCTACCAATCTGTTAATTGCAAATTCAGCGGATCTCAACTGGCAGCAACTAGTATGACTTTAATTTCTATTCATGTTGGTTATAATTTCAACTTCGTCAAAATATAAATATGATGTTTTTTTCTTCAACAGTTTTAAAATTATATACAAATCAAACTTTCCTCTGCCCTTTCCCTTTAAATAGTAAGGTCTCCAGGCCAGTGGACCATTTCTCCTTTATATGTTGTACACCATTTTCAATCTTACAGTCAATCCCTGGGCTGATATCTAGAATTTGGTCTCTGGACTCCTGCTTAAAGCCTTGGGTTTGGGTTTTTTTGCTTTCTAAATTAGGTGAATAGCATTGATGACCAACCACAAAGACAGATATGTTTCAACATATGGCAATTTCACTGGGAATCCTTGAAGCACATCTGAACAAGCATCGTACTTTCATTGTTACTAGCATCCACCTACTTTTGCAATGATTACCTATGTCTTATATCTCAGTGTTTGGAAATCTGAAGGAACACAGGCTGAATGAAATAAAATTTCTGTTTTATTTTTCCCTCTGTGTTCCATACTGGTATTTGGCATTAAATCCAGCTGAGAACTGCATTTCCAGCATAGCAGCATTTATATACAGTATGCAAGGAGAATCACTTGCCTCAAGTCACCAAGCAAAACAGGAATGAAAAATATAAGAGAAACGACTGTGCAGAAGTACAAAGAAGGAGATTTCCCTTCTCTCACCTCTTCAGGGTGTACCAATTCTGGACACTGTGATGAGGTTTGAGTGTCCAAATCCTCTCCAGGGAAGAGGGAATCTTAGTAGAAATTTTCTGCCTCCCAGATGCTCCTGTCACGAGGCTATGGGGAAAAGGGAAACCATTATCATTGTGTTAAATACGCCTTAAGTTTGCCAACTGAATGAGTCATGGAAAGCAAACTACACAAGATGACTGTTGGTTTGTGTCTCTGTTAGTTCACTACGGATTGAATTAAAGCTGGACACATTGTGAAAAATCCAAAACACCCCAATAAACAACTCAGATTTGAATTAAAATATGTTAGTTCATTCAAGACAGAATGGCTGGACCAGACTGCTAAAAGTTCACCTAACTTCTGCTATCTCAGGCAAGTTTAGGAGCAAAACCTTCTGATCTCCAAGCAGGTTGGGCTCTGTTCTGGGAACTTTCAAAGCTTTCGGTCCCCAGCCCTAAAACAGCATGGTAAGGAGTCTTTGGGGTATCATTAGCTGCTTATATTAGCAGTGAAGGCTAAGAGTCAATTCCTCTGAGCAGCTATACAGGCTAAGATTAATGTTCAAAAACATTTAAAAAAATTATGGAGTGGAGAGGAGAGGAGAGGAGAGGAGAGGAGAG
>VZRF01003352.1:39263-71985 GCA_013396875.1 Vireo altiloquus | reverse complement strand
GAGAGGAGAGGAGAGGAGAGGAGAGGAGAGGAGAGGAGAGGAGAGGAGGAAAAATAAAGAAAATAATTCACTTTTTTTGGTGATCTCCAGAAATTTCTGTATAAGTGGAGTGACTTAGTGACCCGATAGATATTTAATGTAGACACGGCTTGCATTATATTCTCTGCAAGTGCAATGAGTAAATGCCCATCAATCAGCTGACTGACTGGTACAGCTCTGAACTTCCTTCCTGTTGATGTGCCAACATCAGTCATTCAACCTGTGCAGCTCCCTGGGCACAGCTGACAGCATCTCTCAACAGAAAATCAAGCCTGGAGCTTGATTCTTTTTTTTTTTCTCTATGGAAATGGCTTACATTCTGCTGTTAAGTCTGGTTTACTGCCATCCTAGGAGGATGTATGGAAAATTCCTATGTATCCCCCATGGAAATATATTACCAGTTTATTACAGCATTTCCTCACACACATTTTATTTTCTCAGACCCTCAGGGGGAGAATTGCCTTACACTGTTCTCAGGAATTTAAAAACTCAATTGGATCTGGTAGTATTGTGTTCCAGCACTAAGTTGATCATTCATTTGACTGTCATTTAGTTACTGGAAGTGATACATGGTGTCTGTTTCCCTGCTAAAATTTGGTGAATAAAACTAATAAAAAGTAACCTAATGATACTGACTGCAGATTTTTGCAGCCCTTGATGAAAAATGTCAGACAATCTGGAAAGTTAAGAATGGTTAAGTATGTACTGAAAGAGCCAAATCTGGACACTTTTCAAGACAATGTTCTTAGGCCAAAGCAATGCACAAAAATCAAAATGATTGAACACTGTTAAGGTAAATTATAATATCTCTCTTTTCATCATAGGAAAATTATATCCATCTAGCATTTCAAAGAATACTAAGCAATGTAGGATCACTCTAAAAAACTATTCAGAACTGTGGGTAGTTTGGAGAAACTCTGGAAACTCTGTTCCTGCAGGGCGTATTTCACTGCATGTTGATTTTCATGACAGTTTTCACATGGAGAGAAAATAAATCATAGAGTTCATGGGCAAGGAGTATCCTGCAACATCGTGGGCCATTGTCTAGTCTATGTAGACTACCAGTTTAAGTAGGCTTTTTAGCCAGACTTTTCTAAGTACACGCAAAATGTACCATGTTGCTCAGGATAGGAATTAATCCTAACAGTAAAGCCAGCTGAAAACTCAACACCTCCTGGTCTAGACCATGTTACCAGAGATAATCTTATAATTCTGATTCAGTTAAGTGCAATGTGCCCAGATTTATAAGGGTTAAATTTGTAGTACCAAGAAAAAAAAGTAATTCAAATGTTTGATTAATTTATGTGTATTTTGAGGGTGATCAAAAAATGAAAAATCTTGATGTTTTCACATCTTTGGTGGGCATCACTACTGTGTCTTTTAGTAGCTTGTGGCAGTATCATTTTTGGTGGTTGATAGGCATAGAGATCAACTGACAATATTCAGTCTATCAGTCTATATGTTGAAATGCATAACTTGTATGTAGACAAGAAAATGTCTTCAGTCAAATTTCTATTTTTTTTTTTTTTATTTTCCGAAATGAAACAAAGGGCTTTTTAAGGAAAATTGTCCAACTACCTTAAGATCAGATAGTGATGATAGGCTGCCAACTGTAACATTTTCAGACTAGCAGGCTTTGTTAATTCCCAGTAGATTTACTGAGAAGATGATTTCAGGGAGTCATTATATTCTACTATCTTTCCAAAGGGACACTGAAGGTTAATTAAATCTGCAAAAGAGGTTCATGGTTATGTCTCAGAGAATATGAATAATTACCATACTAGTTTGTTTTCCTTGATTTGCACCAAGTGAATAAAATGATCTTTTACAAAAAATTATAAGGAAAATTATTTTTCTGGTGGTATAGTAGAATCATTTAATAGCATTTATGGAGTGGATTAATTTGGCTTATAAAATTTGGGAAGTTTTGAGATGCTAGACTTAAAATGTTTAATCGTGTGTTTATTGATCCACTGTCTTAGTATGAAATATGGATATATGTGAAACCTATTTCTCTAGATAATTTATATGATGACTAAGAGTCATAGAAGGGTGAAGTAGGTTGCTTATGTTGCATATGCATATGGTTGCATATGCTCTAGTGTGCTTGGTGCACCTTGACTAAACTAATGACCCTTACCAATTTTTCCCACAAAAGAAAACATCCTTACCATTCTTTTTTGTTATTTTCTTTATTGAGCAAGAATTATCCATTCTCTTAACAAAATATTATTGGTTTCTAGAAGAAATAAAAAGATGAAATAAAAAAGTAAAATAATAAAGAACACTGTGAAATGGATGTCTTCTTATCCCAATATGAAAATATATTCTAATGTCTACTGACAACTGATTTCAAATCTAGCTAAGTTGTTATTAAAATCTGTCCTTGGTCATAATGAAACAACAATGAGGACAAAACTGGCTACGCCGGACACTCAGGTGTTTTCTGGTTGTTCATTGTCATTTTACATCACTAAGGAAACAGCAAGGTTACAAATCTGAAAGAACAGATGGATACCATTGACCCACCAATTTCAACAACTTCATAGTTAAGTCAAAGTGGATAATACATGTCTAACCTGATAATTGTGGTTCATTTCCGAGGAAGCTTTTCTACCTCTGAAGAGTGCTTTAAACCCAATGTAATACCATCTGATGTCAGTGGAATTGAAGCACGTGCTTTAGTGCTCGGCTGAACTGAGTGCTAACTCAGTGAATAGCCCCAGACCTGTCCTCAGCCGGGGTCTTCCCAGGCAGACTCTGTCTCACAAGTCCAACACCAATTTCCAGAACTGAGTTTCATTGTATTTTGAAGTTTGCATAGATTTCCAGTGTTAAAAATGAGTCAGCTAGGACCCAACTGCTTTTAAGACATGAAATTTCACACTACCCTGTTTTCCTCATCTACTTGTCTGACATCTAAGATGTAAAGATGAGAAAAGGAACAGGTAACTCTCAGACTTGCAGTGCTAATTTGTACATGACAAGATAGAACTAGCTGGGAGGTACTTAGTAGCTATCAAGTCAAATAGAAGTCAGTAACTTTGCTTTATTTCACAAAGAAAGTGGGAGACCACTTCAAAGGAGTTTCAAGTTAATAATCATCATTAGGGAACATTGTTCTCTAAAATTGCAGTAGGGAGAGCACTGAAGAATATAGTAATTGTTCTTATTCATTGTATAAATGGACATTTTTACCTTATGCTGGACTTGTAAGGTTTAGATCTTTCTCTCAGGTACATTAATATCAATTGACAAGTAATTTCTCTGCTATCAATAGCATTTACACAGTAAATTGAATAGTGTAATTCATCTTACACTTGGGCTTTTAGTACCCACCTTTAAAAAATACTATTTTCATAGCAATCAATTAGAAATATTTGGAAATTTATTTATTTAAATCAATTTTTTAACAGGCAGGTTTCCAGTATAATAAGGTAAGACCATCCAGGTTTGTGTCATTTTTAGTTCCTTGAATGCTTTAGGAATTTGACTTCACCAAGAGGCATATTTTGAATTTTCCAATGATGTAGGTGATAAATTCTGAGAAGGGAACCCTGTAATCATGAAAGAAATTGATTTTGCTCAGTAAGTCCATTAAGATATTTTTTGTGTTCCCAGATGGTCTCTTGGAATAACTGGTCTTAATTACAGCCTTTTTAGAAATAATGACTGTGTGTCACTTTTCCAAGTACCCTGGCAGATTAATTTGAGCTATTCTGGGGTATAGATAATTCACCTTTTGGATCTCAGAGAACAAAAATTTTTGCAGTGTAGGTTTAAGAGTCCCACATCTACAGCCTAAAACTGTAGTTTAGTCTGAAACAGGCACTTATTATTAGTAGTACAGGAGACTACAGGGACTCTTAGGGATAAGAGTACATGTCTTTAGCTGCACATGATCTTTTAGGATAGGAGCTAGGACATCTCCTGACAACAGGCAAAAATTTTTCTGTGATCTCACTGGCCTTTCAGACTGGTATCAATGTCTCAGTTCTGAAGAAATCTAAAATTGCTTTCCATTTTAGATGGAGGAGGCTGAAAACGTTCAACTTCTTGCCTGCCATTTTTTAACTGTCTGTTCTTCTTTAGTCTCAATAAAAGTTTAACCTTACTAACATTGTTCAGAAACTTACCCTTTCTTACACAATCTCTGTTCTTGGTGTTTCCACAGCACAAGAACTTCTAGGGAAGAAGCTCAGGTTTCCTCAGAACACAGTGAACTCATGCATGTTTTCTGTTAGCACTGCTGTGAATGAACACTCTATTCCTTTTTCAATGCCTTTACCTAGCCGGGATTTTAGTGTGCAGAATTTGAAGTGTTAGCTTGTAAAATTCACAGACAGAAGTCATCTGCCTCCTTCCTTTTTTACAGTAAAAATCCACAATTGATTGGAAGCAATTTTGCTCTTTTAAGTGTTTTTATGGCATATTGTGGGACAAAAGAGGAAACATATGAATTGCCTACTTGTGGTATCTCCAGAGGAAAGTGATTTCTCCTTTTGTTGTCCTGTTTTTGCACATCACTGACTGCTCCCAAGTGAGCTATAAAATGATGATACGATTATGCACAGCAGTAAGAGAACCAAGACGAAATGTTTCTCAAGGGCCTCTCTGTGTTAAAGGTAGGGCTCCCCACGGTTTGGAGCCCCGTGAATGCTCTGCTCCACTTCGGGCAGTTATTGTTCGAAAAGTTAGCTGAGATTCTGCTCTGGCTGAAAAATGCTGCGTAGGCACATCCACTGTAGGAGTGTGAGCCTGGGCCTTCCTTTATAGTTGAAAACAGATTGGAAGAGGAATGGAACATTTCTTCCTGTGGACCCCCTCTGCCCTCCTGGCAGGAAGCTGTTTGCAGCTGCATTGCTGGCCACCTGTGACAGCAGCACTCAATAGCTGGATATCCTGTTGTACGGCTCGGCTGCTCAGCCATCCAGGACTCCTATGCGGAATGTAAATTGTGACTTTCCAGGGTTTTAAGCATGCCAGGATCAGGTATGAAAAAAAGGATGCTGGAACTAGCCAAGCACCAATTCTTTTTGGCACGCTGCAAATAATGCATTTGGTTTTCAAGACATGCTCACGTGCATGGTTGAGAGCATGTGTGAAGGGGAGACAAGGAAGACAGCAAGAGACAAAGATATTTAACCTTATCTGTGGTTCCAAATCCTCAGCAAGCCATTGATCAGCTAACATTTTGGGGAAAGCAACTGAAATGAGCAAACATCAAAACTAGCTACAGAATTCCAACCTTTAGATGTAAAATCCAAATTGGTTCAAACAATAATGTCAATGAAAGAACCTCAGTTTTGGCCCTTCTTCACTCCTTTGCACAGTGACAGCAAAATTGGAGCATGTGATTTCCTCTCCCAGAAACATGGGACAGAGGGAGAAGTGGATAGTAAAGTCTGGAAAATCTGAGTCACAGCTTTAGATCATGTTAGACTTTTCTTTAGGGACTTTACACAGGTAAAGGCATTCCATGTATCCCAGGGTCTAAACAATTTGCCTGAAAGGAAGAGAAAGGGAACAGATTTACTTCATGATATTATACATTTGGGTAAATGTTTTACATTCATTCTTTTTGTACCACCAAATCTTGCCTTGTAAGAGGCAGGCTGTCTTGCTTGTTTCTGTTGTAGTCCTATATTTGTATATAGGTAAGTTAAACAAAACACAGGATTCCTGGGAGTTTAAAAGCTGAATGAATGGGCAGACTGTCACTTAGACTTAATTCCATCTGGTAACTAAACCTGTACGGACTAGTAAAACACCACTAGACATGCAGTCACCCTTTCTACAGGAGGTTCCTTGTCAATGAATTTTAATGGATCTTGCTAACTCATTTAGATGTTTCTGAAAGAATAGTGAATTTTTTTTTAAATGAACATCTAAGTTTAAATCCAGGAGAGAAACCTACTTGTATGATCACGTGCAATGCATATGTTTTGCGGTGTTTAAACGTACAAACTTAACTTCCTTAAATGCATTTATTGTTGTGCGCTGATGAAACAGCAGCAAAAATACACATACAGTTTTTCCATCTTTGTGCCCATGTGAAACACTAACTATGAGGTTGTCTGGTATCACTCAAGGCTGTCTTCAAGGACTCAACATAAATTAAGAAAAAATGACACAGCTTTTTCAGAACTAATAGCTCCAATAACAGGGGCCACAACTCGTAGTACAGCAATATATGAGATATACCACTGTACCAGAGGTTTCCTTCGAGGCTGGTGTAACAGTTGTAGGTGCACAATTACAGATTACTGTGCGTGAGTGTAAGAGAGAAGGGACCTATTTATTCAAGCAGAATGAAACAAAGCTCATATGTAGTAAATGTGTTCAGAGATAAAGGGACCCAGTAAAAGTGTTGACTCAATGTCCTCTGATAAGAGATTCAGAGAAGTGAGCACAGAAATTAACTCTTTTTGGGGCCCACCTTTGTCAATACATTAAGACTAGGTACAGCCTTTCTAAATAATGAAAGGGCCTTTAAGAAACTATACTCACTCTTTCTAAAAGAAAAAATCTCTAGGATTCACTAAAGCAGACAAGTAGTTGAATCTGAAAGAAGAAGGAATAATGTATCTGAAAAAATTGTGATCAAAACAAATCTGGAACCTAATTTAAGAAATTTAACTCTAAGTGGTCAGTCACTTGTCTCATCCCTCTTTCTTAAACCCCAAATTAACTAAAAGCAAACCAGTCCATCCTAATGGAACACCTTTAAATTAACTGGACTTAAGACAGGATTGCATTTGACCATACAAGTGATAGAACAAAAAAAAAAAAAAAGGGCTATGAGATATCTCTAACATAATTTTATTTAAAAATTCAGATGAACTTTCATGGAAAATGTTGTATGGTGGTCCCAGAGTCCCACTTGGCCTGCTTCACTTTCTGCAGTAAGGTAGAACTAAGTCCTATTTTAAGTAAAAACTGTTTGCTCCTATAATATGAAATTTATTAATTTGCCTAATATATATTTAAAAAATATTATTCATCAAAAAAAAAATTGATGTCTAGAATTTTTCCAGATGAGCAAACATTGGATTGAGATTTCTCAGAATTGATTGTCTCCCCTTTTAATTTCATTGAGAATGATGTTGTTTTGTTTGCAGGAACTCATCTTTCTCCATATCAGTATGTAAAAGGTCATATGTTTCCACAGTATTTCTGCCAAACAGAGTAAAAAGAAAGGGTCTTTTGAATCATTACATGCTCATGTACACAAGCTCCTGTGGTCCAGAAGAATGCTTTTTTGTTGCTCTTTTTCTCTTTTCTTATTCACTGTTAAAGTAAAAATTATAATCTTATTCTGTTGATTCACTTGTCCTTTTATTGAACAAATGATTTTCTTCTTTGAAGAGCCCCAAATGCTAAGACTGCCCTGGAATTATGTGTGCAAGCCCATCTTTGCTGTGAACTTTACCTAGGTGTTAGTGCTGTTTCTTTTACAAGTCTTACAGCTGATAAGAATAACTGCTACCCTTTTGTCTGATTACAGCATGTACAAGAAAACAGGACACCAGTCTGTGATGGTGACAAAGTACTCAGAGACAACCACAGACTAGACATATCATTATTGTACATGCACTGGTAAGTAGGAGCTACAATGTAACCCCTGGAGAATATGATGGCATTTTACTGTTTATTTATGCATTTGCTAGTATTATTATTTTGTATTACTTAGCTAATTATATGTCAAAATATCTCAGAAGTATCCTATTGGCTAGATTGAAATCTTGTCATGGAACGATAATCCGGTGCTTCGGATTTTCTTTCAGTGCCACAGTAGCTCTCATTATCCCTTTTATCCTCAAATCTGTTAGCTGGAACATTTTTTTATTTTACCTACATATTAGAGTTGATGAGGTCCAGGCATAAGGCTGTTTCAGCTTTGAAGAAACTTGGTTTTTAACTATCATAAAGCTTTTATTCCAAACCAAGTGTTCTGTAGAAAATTTCACAGGTTAAGAAAAAAGTAGGTCAGATTTATTTCTTTGAGCCTGAATAAAATGCTGCAGTTGCTGTAGACACACACACAAAGATCAAATACATCTCATAAAGATCATGTCTTTTCAAAATCATTGCTCATGCATAAGAGCAGATTTGCCATCTCAATAGTGACAAGTTCCAGCTACAAAAAATTCCTGCTACGCAAAAGACCAGAGAGTTACTGCACAGTCTATTATGGCTCCCACAATTCCACCTCATGAATTTCAGTTAGGGAAAAAATTGGAGATCTATAGTATTATTGGATAGGCAGCCTGAGGTTAGGCTATAAGAAAGCAACACTGACTACATGGCTCTTGAGGGGAGAAAATGTTAGCTTAAAATATTAATGCACGTGCATGAGCATGTGAGTAAAGCCTGGCAACAGTAGATTCCATGAAGTGATTCAGTACACAGAGCAGGTCAGAAGTCATCCCTTTGTGGTGAAAGTGTGACTCTCACTTTCAGTGAGAGTTTCAGTTTTATTTTGATGAAGTAAAATCTCAGTTTTATTTTGATGAAGTCTTCTCACCTAGTTCAAGTGTGCATCCTGAGAAAGCATTTTTAAGGAGGCCCTTAGAACCCAAGTAGTCACTATTTTCCTTGCAGTCTGGTGCAAAAGTTCAAAGTAACCATAGTAATATCAAATAGCATTGAAACTTGGCTGTCTTGAAATGGACATTATTTAAGATAACATACTTTAGAGCAGTATTAGCCTTTCTTTAATCTATACTGGAACTAGAACTTGTATAAATCCCCCTAGCATCATGAAATTCCTCCTTTCAGTAATGTGTCGTTGTATCAATGTCCAGGAAAACATTTTAAACATACATGTTTCCTCTATCTCCTGACATCTCTATTCAAGGACTGTCCACTCTGTCTATAAGTTTTTCATTGCCTTTTATCTAGAAAAAATCTTGGGCCCCTATGACTTGGAAAAGACAGTAAATATATGCAGAATATAAAAATATATATGCAAAAATATCAGCTTGAATTAAAATGCAGTTTTCTAGATTTTTTTTGGTGTTGATGACATTAATAATAAGAAAAGAGAGGTATAGCTCTCCCACAGAGACTGGAAGAAAAGAGGAAGACAAAATCAATACATCAATTTCCTGAAAATTTTAAAAGTTTCAAAATCCATTTTCATTCCTGAATGGAATGACAAGGAGCCATGTCCATATTTACAAAGAAAAAACAAAAAAACACTTGGTAAAAGGCAAGAAGTGTGAAAGAAGTGTTGATAAAGACATAGATCTGGTCCTACTGTGACTGAATCAATCATCTTTATCATCTGATTGCCAGCTATTAACTCCTCAAACAAAACTCTTTTACTTCATTGGAATAATCTGACATTTGTTTTCATATGGCACAGCACTGCTCCAGTACCTGAAGTGTCCCATTCTAAAAGACACAAATAAATTAAATAAATAAATTACACTAGTAGACCTCATGAAAACATTTTTATTAGTAACATCAAGGCCATGAAATGCTAATACTGGACAGGAATATGTTGAACCTTCAGGATATCTGGCCCTTGAAAAGTTAAATTGACTCTACTGATGGTTTAGTCAAGGCAGACTAGAGACCATTCAGCCCAAGAACTGGAGTCTTCTGCTTCTGCATTTTAAATAACCTCTCTAGTTCAGCACATTTTCCTTCGGGGCATGTCTGCACAGAAGTAGACATGCCACAGCTCACTTAAGGAGCTTTCTGAATTGAGCTCTCTTCCAGAAGACAATGTCTGTATGTCTGTGTGGAGCTTCAAGCATCCCCACAAGGTCTGTGGCAGTGGGTTTGTCTTGTGCATGGTGCCAATTTCTATGAACCTCTTAAGGGCAAAACCTGTTTTTATCAGTATTGCCACACAGTGACAGGAAATCACAGAAGAACTCTCTTATATCAACCTTCCTGGCTTCTTGATTTATAGAGTATTCACTTATCTTTTCCAAGTATGGTCAGGGAGTAAGATACAGAATATTTTATGCTAGATCTGCCAAAACTGGACTGGAAACTCTCCTTGAGCACAGAAGCTTAAGTGGCACTGCTTGGTAGGTAGTGAGAGTTTGGGATAGATGGGAAAAATAGAAAAGCAAGAGTTTTATTTTCATGTTCTTCCTTGCAAACAGGTTTGATAAAATATGGATTCATTCCAGGCCCAAAAATGTCTCGGATTTTAGATTTTATGGCTGTTTAATTTTAGAGAGAAGGGCCCCCAAATTCAACACACTATGGGAACTTCTCATCATTTTAAAAACCAAATAATAACTGTTAAACCTCACAAAAGAGCAACAAATTTGGCTGAAGCTGTGTGTCAAAATCTAAATATACCTGTTATGAGACTGCATATTTGCTGAGGAAAGCCAGCAGTGATAGCTCTAGCCAATTTAATGTCTCTGACATGCAGTTATAAGACTCACCCCATACAAAATCAATAATTTACACAAGTAATCCTGCATGTGTCTCTCCTGACTACCAAATAATAGATGAAAACTGACAGATAAAAGCTCAACTTCAACAACATCTCAGAGAAAGATACTGTGTACACACAGGGCATCAGTTAAATTTGTTCTGAATATGTACTATGTGATGATTGGAGCTGGAAATAAAGCACAGCTGAGAGAGAAAAATAAAATCTTTAGCTTTGAGTAGTGAAAATTGGCTTAGTTGTACTCCAGATAATGGGCAAGAAAGTCACAGGATGTTAAAGAGGTAGCCCTGATTCGCTCTTTCAACTTCATTTAATATCACATTGGAAACCTACTTGGGATGTTACCAAAAAAAAATGTCTAGACCACTCTGCAGACAGACATGCAAGATTCATGGGGATACAGAGCAAGCTAGCAAAGCAAGCAGGGGCCTCTTTCTTGCTGTCTAGTGTAAAAGGCACTCTCCTGAGACTGCATCCTGCTCTCTGTTCCCATGGATTTTTCATTAAGCGGTCTTTGGATAAAATGCATAAGCAACGCTCATTGCGGGGAGGTTAGACCAGATGACTTTTAAAATGTCCTTTCCAACTCAACCTATTCCATGATACTGTGAAATAGATGCTGAAGTATGCAGTCAGAATGTGGGATGAACCTGGAGTACCTGCACCTACCAGGCTCCCAAACCAATTTGTACTAGCCTTGCCCCATTTGGCCCTTTCGGTGCTGCTTCTGGGAGTCACTCCTCTTGGATCCTGCACTTGGCGCTGTGTGGCTTTTTAATGATCCTGTTCAAACCCAGGCATCTGACCTGAAACTGAAGCTTTAAAACCAACAGTCTGTCTGGTCTACTCTTAGGGGGCCTGAGTAGCCAGGCAATGTTTTTAATTATTCCCTTTCTTGGAATTCAAAATTTCCCCTAAAGTGAGATTTGGCCCTTAGGAGACCAGAAACCCACAGGCAGTGGTCTTTTGTATGAAGCAAAGGAAGATACAATACATTTCAGAAACTTGTTTTACTTCACACTCTTTTGTGGTTCTCATAACAATTCCAAACCCAAAAGACAAGTTCTGAAACTCTTGAAGTATGTTATCTTATGAGACTTTGTGTCTCCTGATTTTGATATTCTCTTTAGATCACGTTGGCATCATGTTTTCAGACAGCTCGTGTTTCCTTTCAGAAACTCATTTTTAGCACACAAGGTAGCAAACAATAAGCTTCTCTGTCAGGGCACTCCTTGCTCTCTGGCTGCAGTCAGTGCAGAGTTCCCCACATCTCCCAGCTCCCTATCTTCTGACCTCTCCATTTCACCATGTACAAAGCAAAATATGCCCTCAGTCAGATGCATAGGTCTTTTTTTCACAAGTAATGAACACTGATTCACTATTTATGCGATTTTCTTAGAGAAGATATGATTTTTATTTGTTTTTTCATTCAGACCACCTCTTTATATTTTACCTCTGCATACCCCTATACTTCAGTCTTCTTTATTTCCCTTGAGTTGATCTGAATTCCTTGGAACATGATCACCTAGAGCAATTGAAGAGAATGCTTGTACAACGCTTGAGTAGACCAGACTTTATCAGTAAGCAGTGGTGCTGATATTCATTTTGCTTCTGGATGAGGCCTAGAAATCCACAAAAGTGGAGTGGGTTCTCTAGCACTGGATATTTGCCAGTAAGAGGGTATATTTCATGGCCACTTGTGATCATCTGCCTTGGAAATTATCAGTACCTTACCTGAAATTTGACCTAAAGGGCAGAGGAAGCTTGTTTACTTGGTGTAGAGGTAGGTTGTTTTTTGGTTTTTTTTTAATGTTGAAAATTCACAATGTACAAAATGTTCTGTGAAACCAGAGCCTGAATTCTAGAGCTGTGTACTACTGTCCTATAGTTCACCAAAAGAGTTGTCAAACACTGGAAGGGATTGCCCAGGGAAGTGATGGAGTCATCATCCCTGGAGGTATTTAAATACATGTAGACGTGGTTCTTAGGGACGTGGTTTAGTGTTGGACTTGGAAGTGTTGGGTTAGTGGCTGGACTCAATGTTCATTCAGGTGTTTTCCAAACTATTTGATTCTATGATTCTAATAAGAATCTGCAGTTTATTACAACATATGAGAAAAATGTAGGCAACTTCATTACGCCTACCAAAACTATCCTACTTGTAGCAAAATCTCTAATAACAAAATTCATGCACTCTGTTTGTGGCAAGAAGATGCTGGAGTCTGGTGTGAAGGTTGTATTTAATTTTCTCCTGATTTTCAGATCCTACTTCTTGTACTGCTCAAGGCCTTTAAAATTAATCCAGACAGAATATTTTTATTGTGAGAGCAGACCAATTGTATGGACCAGTTTCTTCTCTATGAGGCTTTTGAGGCAAATGAAAAAAAAGTGGTTATCAATCTGAAACCAGAAAACAAGATAAAAATTAAGCTAAACTGTTCACATTTAACTTCAGACACAAATTCAGCCCATGATTAGAAAATAAAAAACTGTTTACCATGCAAAACCTTCTGTTGGAAACCAGATCCCTTATCTGGATTTAGGAGTGCAACTTTAGGAATCCTACATTTTATAATGTTTGCAGGTGTGTTTTGCAGAGCAATCCATCTGTGATTTTTTCTGTGAGTAATGAGCTCATCTGTTCATAGCCTTTATATAAACATGTGAGTTTGGAAATAAACAAATGCTATTCACTCAAAGAATACACATCAAAACAAGTATCTTTTTCTGTATTAGCCATATCTCGTCTGTTGTATGGACATCAAATTAACATATGTAACTGCAGTACATTTTAAGATTTACAAAGAAATGTATTGAGACAATAATTATTGGAGTAATACTGTCTCTGAGACCACAGTTTAATTGTTTCAAGCCTTTCAAACATAGGGGGAACCATGACGAAACACATTTTTATTTGCCTTTTTTTCAGAGGATGAATAATTGAACTGTGCTACCCCAGAGGTAAAATACTAACAATATTTCCCAGTGGTTTACTCTTCTTTGCAGACTTTAATCCAAAGAGTTGACAATAAATTAAAGAGCTCTGAAAGCTACACAAGATATTCTATTTGCTGAATTAAATGTGATTTTAAACTGCTTGTGTCAAGGCACCTAATCTTAAGAAAGAAAGCCCTTTTATGCTCTGCATTGAGTGTGAAATATATATTAAGTAATAATATTTTAAAGTTGGTAAACTGTTCCTGTTAGATTCACAGAAATATAAGTAAATTGAATTTAGCTAGCATTTCTAAAACACCTCTTTTACTTGATTTCAGGTATAAATGCCAATACTGTGGTCAGAGACCTTAGAGGTTTTCACTCTATGGCAGAAAGGGCAGACCCCGAGTAAGGTCTGTCCATACATTCCTCTTCTTTTCTGCCTCTTCTGTGGTTTTCTATCATCATTTTTACTTCCTTTTCAGTATCACAGACATAAATTCAGTGACATTTCATGAGCCAAAAAGAGGTTTTTCCCCTTTCAACTTAATATTTACTTCAGCACTATGGGAAACAAAGTTGAGGAGCAGAGTGCCCTTAAGGCCACATTGCCACTAAAATGCTTCATGTCATGGGACCAGAGCTCAGAAGTGTAGTTCCATGTAGTATTTTATCTGGCAACAAACCCATCTGAAGAAGTTATTGTCCCCCTGACCTTATGTCTACTTCTAACTTTTTCCTTAATGTTTTTATGCAGATACAGTGTCCCCTCTGCCTGTTTGGGGTTTTTTTGTTGTTTTTTTTTTTTTTACTGTGTTATACTCCTCTTGAAATATGCTATTGACATAACAAAGAAGGTAGAAAATTAGATGCAAGTCTCAAAAAATAACATGTAGCTGGACAGACAGAGAGCATTTCACTCCATATAGGTACTAAAAGCACACAACACTCTCTTCCTGTCACAACCCTCTTCCCAATTCCTGGGCTTTGGCACTGATTGTGTGACACAATGAATCACTGACCACAATAGAGAGAGAATCCAATCCTCTTCATGAATTCCCTATCTGTCCTGTCTACTCCATAGGAATTTGGCCACGGATGTTGGAATGACATCTGAATTTTCAGGGGAGCATTTGCAATATCAGCCTGTGTACTGTACAACCAGCCCATGGGAAGTAAAGTTATTAGCAAATTTTATCTTTTGTTTTGTTTTCTGTGGACTTAACCTGCATTTAATTCACTCAGGCAATTTGCAAGTAGACTGTCGAAATTATTTCCTATGTCAAAAAGATTATTCCACTTTTTAAACAGGGTTGTTTTAACAAAGTCCATCTAACTGAAAGAAAACCAAACCAAAGCAAAATGCAAAAAAAAAAGAAAAAAAAAAGAAAAAAAAGAAAGAGAAAAAGTGGTTGTAGATAAATTTTACAGTGACTAAGACCTCATACTCATAATTTAAGTTAGATATGTCGGAAAATAATTTGTCTGCCAAATGCCTTATGCAGCTGTTATTTAACAGTTAGTTATTTAACAGACCTGTGAGTTTTTTTAAATTTAAATTGAATCTTTAAAAAACCTTTTTTCACCAGAAAAATTTTCATTGCTTCTGAAGGATTTGTTTCTTGAAAGGACAAGGGATCATCTTTAATGAAGTGATTAAAAAGTGGAAAACTGGTGTGGAAAAGTTGAGGACCTTTTTAATCCCGTTATTTTATTGCGGAAAAAAAATGCTTTTCTGTCTATATAGGCCTCCTGTTATAAGTTCTAATCATATTTCATTTTGTTGCATGCAGCTGCCTGAGAAAGTTTTTAGAAGTTTTTTGAAACTTCTATAAAAATGAGAAATATAAAAAATGAATTATCAGTCAGTACAGCCAATCACTCTCTTCCAAAGAAATAAAGACATCATACTGTCTTTAATAATTGGTTGTAAAAGTGGCACCTTCTAATTTAAGAGGTCTATCCTTTCATATAACAAAACTGTATATTAAAAATTATATCTGGTTGGGATTATTAGCTGACAGAAACAAATTTGCTGCCTTGTTAGAACCTTTTATCACAGCAGAAAGAATTTAACAGAGTTGTACTCTTTTCCATCTTGTATGGAAACAAATGGCTTGTTTACAAATTTTGAGCAATTACAGGCTGAGAAAGTCCACTTAAGGCAACTGCATTTACTTTACTGTTGGAGAGATGAAGTGGTTTCTGTTTGGAGCTTTTTTTCTTCCAATTCTAAGTGGATGATTTATCATTAGAAAACATGAGTTCGACCTCACTTTCAGGTTCTCAAATCTGAGTTTTCAGCACTAGCAATTTCTACATTAACTTGCAGTTTGTCCCATTTGAGGGAAGATGACGACAGACAGGTCTGCATTGTAAAATGTTGCCAGTATTATAAAATGTTGCCTTTTGTTCACTTGCATTTGTGAACAAAATTACACTGCAAAACACTTTTTTAAGAAAAAAATTGTACTGGAAATACAGTTTATTTCATAATATGACTGAGGCAATTTAGGAAAATGGCTTAACACTACTATCAAAAAACAAGCCATTTGCAGTGTTTTGCCAAGTATAACTTTGCAGAAAATCTACGGTGATATAGATGAGACAGAAGAACTTATCAAAGACAGGTCTTTCATGGGTGGCTCATATAGTTTTGTGATACTATGCTGTGGTTTAACCCCAGCCAGCAACCAAGCTCCACACAGCCACTCACTCACTCACTCACTCACTCACTTGCATCCTCACCAGCAGGATCTGGGGGAGAATCAGAAGGGTAAAATGTGGAAATATTTATTTATTTATCTGGGTTGAGATAAAGGCACTTCAACAGGGAAAGTAAAAGCTGTGGAGAAAGCAAAACAAAGCAAAACAAGGAATTAAATCACTGCTTCCCATGGGCAGGCAGGTGTTTAGCTATCTCCAGGAGAGCAGGGTCCTGTTAAACATAGCAATGGCTTGCGAAGGCAAAACTCATGGCTCTAAATATGCCCCACTTCTTCCTCCTTCAGGGTCCCTCTCACTTTATATACCGAGCATGATCTCTCATAGTCTGGAATATCCCTGTGGTCAGTTGGGGTCACCTGTCCTGGCTGTGTCTCTTTCCAACCTCCCATGCATCCCCAGCCTCCCTGCCAACATGGCAGCACAAAAAACAGCAAAGGCCTTAGTTCTGTGTAAGCCCTGCTCAGCAATAACAGGAACATCTCTATATTATCTACATTGAACTCAGCACAAATACAAAACACAGCCCCATACTAGCAAATGTGAGGAAAATTAACCCCACTCCAGGTAAAATAAGCACATAATATAAAGGCTAACTTTTTTCTTTGGACAGTGAAGTTTGATGGTGTGTCATATGCAGCCCAAGGAAAATGGGTCAGCAGAAAACTTGCTTATAAGTCTGAAGACCTCGTAGGTGTAGTCTGTGAGAACAATGGTTCAAACCTTGGTCTTGTTCAACCTTTTGGTCTTGTCAAACCTGGGGTACATGTATTCCCTGGCTTCTTCCAGTCACTTCCAGTCTTTAAGTAACAAACAAATGAAAAGCCACTAACTCTAAGCAAGCCAACAAAACATGGAGGTAATCCCAGCTTTCTCTGGATGTTAACCTCTATCCATTGATAGGCCCTTCCCTCCCTTTCTGCAGCCAGAAAGGTTCTTTTCTCTGTCTGCCAGAGAATAAACTCAGCACAGCTGTGCCAGCCATGCTCCAGCACACGTCTCTGCAGTGGGGGCCAGGCAGCTGTGGCCTCTCCCTGACGAAGGCTGGCCATTTGGCTAGGAGCTTTGGAAGGAGTTATATACATCACATCAGGAAAAAAATGCCAGGCACATGTCATGGCTGGGAAAATCAGTCTGGAAAGCGAAGTAAGGGTACACAACCTAACAATGAGTCCTTTAATATGCTGTGGATTGGTAATGTTTTTGAACAAAGTAGAAGAGAATAGCCTAGAATACCTGCAGAGGGGGAGGAGGAGGAGACAATGCCCTTATTGTCTTTTAACAAAAACAATTCAGAAGTGTACCTTAGCAAAACTCATAGCTTGAAATCTCTTTTCTTTCCAGTTCAGGCCTGATGAGCAGCATGTTTCCCAAGTTTTGCCCAGTCCTTAATTGCATGTAGACCGAAGACTTTTGTGCTGAGCACAGTTTACTACTGAAAGGAGAAAAAATTGTTGAATGTTTGAAAAGCTGATTGACATGTAGCTTTTTTTCCCCTGATCTTTTAAATGCTTTCACCAGTGCTTCCTTATAATCCTAGACAATGCCACTGACCCTTTTACCAATCATTGTACACACTGAAGATTGAAATTTTATACACAGTTAAAGTCAAGCTTTTTGGCCAGGTTTTGACAGCTGTTATTCTAAAACAATGTTTTGGCTCTGATCAAAAATATGACTTTATTTCCTTTTGGGTTTCTACCAGGAACCACATGACTGTTTGATAGATGCGGAGGAGGGGTGGGAGCAAGGGAGGAAGAAGCTCTTTCAGCTGCTCTCTCAGTAGAGCTCAGACTGCAAAATGAAATGACAAAGGAATCGCATTTATCCAGGGCATTGGGTGTGTGGTAGGTGGTCCCTGAACTACTGTTTGAAGAGAGGTGAAAGTCATATTTATGTTGCATATTTATTATCAAAGATCGGGTCCTGAACCACAGGATCAGTGCATGAGACAACACTTTGATTTCCTACTCCTTTCTGTGAACAATTAAAATTTACTCATGCACAGGTTGTGATTTAGATTGCTTTAAGAGTCAGAAGTTGAAATACCAGTAGATCCATGAGAGCCCTGGGTGGAACCAAGGCAGGTGGGAGTAACACATACCCTCCCCAGCACATCGCAATTACTCACTCAAGTATCTAACTCCTTAGCAGACCCTCAGCTTGGCTTTTGACCACAGACAATTGCTGTGGTTGCTTTTGCCAAAACCTGTTCTGGTTAGAGATCATATCAGTGTAAGAGGTGGTCTGAGCACATCTGTGCTGGGCAGCCTGAGCTGTCACTGCCTGAGTCTGCAACCCAGCAGTTCTTGAAAGGTGACACGAGCTGAGAGGGACACTGAAATCCAGCCAGGTTTCACTGGAAAAACATTACTGGCTGCAGGAGGTGGTATCTTAGGAGTACAGAAATATTTCTTTGGGGATTAAAATATGGTGTTTAAGTACTAGTGTTGGTTGGGATTTCCAGAAATGAAGTATAGTGTACTTCATTATAATATTATAGTATTACCTGAACTAAGCCACACAAGTTTGAAAATTCCTTTTAAAGGTCACCTTTAGATATTGAGCAAAAAGCTTTAAGTGGAAGCTTTCAGATGAACTCTGATCTAACTCCATCAAGCTTTGTGTATGTCGTCACACACTGTGCTAGTAACCAGTCTAGCTAGACGAATTCTGTCCATCTAACCCAAATACTGCAGAGGGGAATATGGCCACAGCAGCATTAATTCAGGCATTCTCCACTGTCCTTTCAGCATAATATGTCTGTCCTGAAATTCTCCACACCTAGAATGAAAAAGTAAATTCTGGATGTAGGAACTGGAATGAGTGTAAACACAGATTCTTAGAAAATGGAAAAAGGAAATAAACCCTTTGTTTCTCTGCAGTAGGACGTCAGCAAGAAAAGGCAAAGTGTCTAGTTGATAAAATAATAGGACCATGACTCTGGATGAAAAAATATAGGTAAGCTCCAAAATGTGGAAAGAAGTACTTAAATAATTGCTTTTCCTTTAACTTGGAAAGGCTATGGCTTAGGGTAAATGTCTGAAACTTAGGGTGGGTTTGCTTTTCCTGTATTTATTCCACCAAGTCAGTTCTGATTATTTCATTCACTGTTAACATTTTTTTCACTGCCATTTTGCGGAATAAAACCAAATATTGAGGTATTAAGTTGCAGATTCTTGCTGTAAGTTTTCGTTCTGCTCCCATTTTTTGTGACTCTTAGGACACAGAAGACAAAATCTCTGCAAAGATGACAGGAGTCATCCAACATTTTATAGAATTGTAGACTGCTTTGGAAGGGACCTTAGAGATCATCTGGTTCAAACACCCCTGTCATGGGCAGGGATACTTTTCACTAATCCAGTCTACCATTTATGTATTCAGCATGTGGGAATCAGGCTATTCCTGTCACAGATCTGTGGCTTCTCTCTATATTTAGTTTAGGGAACACTTTTTACCATGCGAAAAAGCTAACAAACAAGTAAACACACACATAGATAAACAACCAAAACCCACGTTGACTGGGCTTTTAATAATGTATTGTTTTCTTTATAAAGTTTGAAAGGAAAAGCACAACTTAGAGGTAAGATACAATTGTGTTTTCTTGCCTAGTAAAGTTGTGTGATAACATGGCTTGAAAAGAGGCCATAAGAGCCCAGGATAAAGTCTAGCACTCCTGAAAAGTGACTGAAAATTATGATGCCATTCTTGACATTTATGAAATTTTCCTTGTTTTTCACCCGTCTTCATGTGGGTGTACTCTCTATTCTGTGTATGTGAGAACGTTAGCAACACTGACAAGAGATCTGAGTGACAGTGGCTGGAGGGGGCCCTCAAGGACTCCCAGGTACATGGGCCAGCAACCAGATAGACTGGGCATTTAAGGTTAGTTATAAAGAGACAAGTACTTTTTGTTTATATATGCCATTATTGCCAGATTCAGTCCTCTCCTGGAAGGGGAGAAGGAGCAGGACGGGACCATTAGAGCCCTTCACAGGCAGTGGTATCAGCAGCACGCTCTGACTGCAGTGGATCCATGAGGACAGGCGTGTCTGTACTCTGTATGTACCTCTGTGTGTGTGCTCCTCTCGGGAACACTTGCCCAGCCAGATGGATGGCTGGGACCAGGGAAGGGACTTGTTGCATCCTCACCTCTGTGGCACCAGAGCATGGGAGATCAGATGGGACCTCCACCCGGCCAGGTTCAGCAATGAAAAAGATTCAAGCTGTAGGCAATCTGCTCCAGATCTTTAATGTCTCTTATCTTAGAGCATTTTCTTGACATCTATCTCCAATTCAAGATTACTGTTTCCTGCCCAATAGCTATAGACATGAACGTAGATAATTTCATCTCTACATTTTGGAGACCAATGCAATTTAAGCAAGCATACAAAAACTGCTGTAGTTAACTGGAAAAATGCATAGTTCTCTCCAGAGTGCTGTTGCCAGCTTGGTGATATTTAATGTTTCCCAATGCAGTTTCAGCTTCCTAATCTGTATATTTAATAGACTTGGCCGGTGTTATATTGCTTAATACATCGAGCAGGCCTGGCCTGCAGCCCAAGGAAAACCTTAGTGAACTCCACCTGTAACACCCTCCATCCTGGGAACCAGTCAATCCCAGATACTCTTTGGGTACACTTATCCAGCAAGATTGTATCCAACAGTAGTTTCACCAAGACCGTAGCTCCCTGGTGTGGCGATGAGAATGACACCTGAGAGAGTATCAAAAATCCCATTAAACCCTGGATGTATGGCGCTACTCCTTCTCTGCTGCTCCGTCCAGTAATCCTGTCACAGGAACAGAATTAGGTTAGTTTGACAAAATCTGTTCTTGGCAAATCTGTGTTGGCTGCTACACGACTCCTTTTGTTATGCTAAGAGCTGTTGCACTGAGGGTGACCCCAAGTCAGGGAGATACTTCATAAGCCAGTCATCCAAACTGGGCTGGGAGGAAGCACTTGGTGATTAATTCTGCGTCTTGACAAGCACTTTCAGACACTTTGTCAAAAAGTCCCTGGCATAATATCCAACTCACTCCATAACTGAATCATTAGTATAATATTTCATGCATTTTGCAACTTCGGGACAGTAGGACTTGGGTTAAGAGGAAGACATAACCTGTATGAAAATGAAGACACTTAGTGCATTTGGATTGCTGCTAAATGAATCTAAAGAATCCCATTTAAGAGTATAACTGCCCCAATGGCACCAGCAGCTACTGAAGATTAGTATGTTAGATATATGTGGTTTAAATAAGCTTTCTGGAAACAGCCTCATCAATTGTGGTTTTTAATTCAGTATATTCCAGTTAAGAATTTTTTTTATTGAAAGTTTTAATAGCACTTCTTAATTTCTCTTCTATTGTTATAATTTTAAATTCCCTCACAGTAAATGTACATTACAATTTCGTTAAATGATTCTAGCATGCAATTTGTTCAAAGCATGTAACATAAATTACAGTTCAACTTCATTGCTTTAGAAGAAGAAGTTTTCTGTAATTTATTTTCTGAATAAGGCCCCAGAAATGGGTTTGTTTCTTCCTTCCAATACCAACTTCCTCTTGTAATCAATGCAAATAAACTGGCAGGGCCTTGTGTTACTGTGATTTGCAATATTCAGAATCTTTCATGCTAATGAAACATTGTACCCATATGCTTACCAAGACGTGATGGAGAAAAGACATCTCTGTTTGCAAAAATATTTCTTCTGGAATAGACAGAGGTGTGTACTTCTGCAGAATTATGATTTTATTCACTTGTCTTCTAGTTTTCAATCATTTCCCCTTCAGATTCAGAATTACTCTGGCTGTGACTTAACCCCATTTTTAGGCTCATAACTGTTTCAGATCATTTTTCAAAAATCAAAATAGATTATTTATGCAGATAGTCTTCTAGGAGGCCATCAATTCAACTAACTCCAGAATCCTAACCTAAGCAGAGTTTCATTGACATCTTCCATGTCTGCCCCAGGAGAAGCAGGGACTGCAGCTGGATCAGCGTAATTGTCTTTGTTGAAAAACAAATCAAACCACACCTAATTTATTGTTCTACGTGTACTAGAAAGGTGACAGGCATGGAGACACATGCATTTTTGACCAAGGTTAGAGTAGCATATACTTAAACCTCTGTGTTCATAAGATGAATGCATGTGGCCCTGATATCTTCCTGTATCTAAAGGTACCACAAAAGGCTGTGCACCACCAAGGATGTGCAGAAAATGTGCATTTTTTTCTCAAAAGAGCATGCAAGAAGTGTGGTTGGCTGGCTCAATGTGGACTCGGTTTTTGGAGGTAATAATTGCATTTCTGTGAATGGTTTTGAGGTTTCTCAGGCTTGGTTGTGACTACTTTCCTTCTCCAGATTTTTTCAGTAGGACAGTGGTATAGCACAAGCACTGACAACCATTATCCCAGATTCACCCAGCACAGAGGACGCACTGCAGATTTGTTCTATTTGGCTCAAATTCAGAGGCACATGTACTGGCACCAAAATAAAGAAATCCACAGGAAAAATCATTCCTGCAACTTGATCACTATCAAATGTGAAAAGAAAAAATAGGATGGAGGAATGGAGGACTGTTGTTTAAACCTCTCTCATAACAGGCCAGTAACAACTATATGTCTTAGAAGCTGCAGTCTTGTGATATCTTTATATGATTAAATGTTTAACAAAAAAAAAAAAATCCGTGTCTAAATACTTTCTCTATGAGGAACAATAGAAATATTTTATGAAGAAATCCCAAAAGCTTAAAGTAATTACAAATTTTAAACCCCCCCAAGTCACCACTTTCTGTATTATCCTGGAAGACAGTACTAAAAGAATGGGCTATTATTGGTTGACTAAGTGATTTCAGGGGAATAATTACTAATAATTTATTTTTTGCGTAATTTGTAAAAAAAAGACTGTTTATTCATTTTCAGTGACAAATATCTTTCATGAAGTTCAGATTTCACTGTGAAAGCAGAAGCCTTCTCCCTGAATAACTCAATTTTCTAGCTATGAAGCTAACATTTTCATAATTAAGAGAGTGGTATTAGAGTTGGGAGACAGGGAAATAATAATAAAATAATTCCATACATGAATATGTTCAATAGACATATTGAAAATTTTCCTTTTGCACAGATTCATTGTAAATGGTGTTGGCCAGATCTGAAAGCACTCAAAGGCTTGAACAGTTTTGAAAGTGTTGAAAGATGAAGAGGAGCACAGGTCATGAAGGATATACAGCCTTAAGAATTTTTCAGAGTATTACGAGACTTAAATATGTTTAAGTTTGAAAAAAATAGAAATTGTCATTTATCTGATGAACAGTTTATTGTGAAATACTTTTGTACTTGATACACATTTCCAGATCTCATCATCTGCTAATACTTCAGCTATTTGTCTTTCTTCTTTTATTGTTTGCCTCTCTAAGTCAACTCAACATGTTGTTTATAATTGCTGACAGTCTCTCTGTTAGACATACTCTACATCCCTCCCAAATTTGCTTTTATCTTTTACACAAAATAAAGCTGCTCTTATTACAGCCATTAATGGCTGTTAGCCAATCTCAGAACCAGTACTTCTGCTGAATCTTCTTTGACCAGCTTCTCTGTTTATCCTCTCTTGTGATTCATTTCTCTGTAACTTCATCACAAAACCAAATACAATTATTTTCTTACTGTCTCCCAGATGTGTATTCTAGACTGATCTGTTTCTCTCCAGACCAAGAGTCACTCAAGGAGATAGCTAAAGTGTTTTCATCATCTCCCTCCGCACACCATCTTTGACAATATTTCCACTGCTTATTTTTTCTGATCCATATCTTGCTAGTCCCCTCTGACTCAGACCCTCCTGTAGGTCTCTCTGCCTAGGCTTTGCCCAAATATTAGTTTCTGACAGACAAATATACTTAAGGACATTCCTGTCTAAACTAAATTAAACTAAAGCATGGAACTGAAAAATGAAACTCCTTCAAATTCAAACCACCTTGCATCTTTTCTTCTTCTCCCTGATGCATATTATCATGTCAGATGTATTCTGAATGCTGCAATAGAAGACATTTTCTGCTACGACCATATCACATGTTTCTGTACAGTCCTCTGCTTGTTTACCATTTTTCCTTATCAAACTCAATCTGCTTGTCTTCCTTGCAGAAGGCTCTACCAGCATCTCCACTGAAACCTTATTTTTTGTTTAAGACTCTGGGTGCAGATTCTATCTCTGTCTAGTCCTTCCAAAGAAGCTGTTGCTCGGAGACTGGCTGGGCATCAGTCTGCTAGTGGGAGGTGTTGAATGCTTGCCTTTGCATCACTTGGGTTTTTTCCTCAGTTTTTCCTTCATGTATTCAAGTGTCTTTATCTTGACCCATGAGATTTCTCACTTTTCCTTTCAATTCTCTCCTGCATCCCACTATGGAGCAGAGCAAGTGACTGGTGGGTGCTTAGTTGCTGGCCAGGGTCAAAACATCACATGTGGTAAAAGAGTGATTTTTTTTTCCAAAAATTCCCCTGATATGACATTATTTGGGATCATGCAACTTACACCGTTTGGTGGCAGTTGTGTAATTCCAGCTGTGGGAAAATTTGACATAATTTGAACTAGCTTGCAGTGAAAGCTTCAGTATAGCAAACCAGGTAATGAAAAGCTTTTCTCATATTTACTTTCAATCTCTTAGACTACAGTTTCACATTTCAATCCTTGCTAAGTCAGACTCAGGGAATGAACTAGTGCCCTCTTTGGAGTGCACTGGTGGGCAGGGGGAGGCAACCCTGTTTCATTGTTTTTTTCTTTTTTTTTTCCTTCTTTATGAGAATTTATTTTGCTGGTAGAAATAAAGATTATATAGAAAATAAATGTTGAAAATTACAGTGTTCTTTTCCCATCTTCATCACATGAATGTTAATGCCATAGAAGCACTAAAGAAGATACTTCCAAAAGTATACACATTTGCAAAACTTTAAATTAAGATGAAAAATCTCTTGCTATTTGAGCAAGTTCAAGCACATTCAGTTTCATCATGAGTGCTTATCCTGCATTCCTATTTTTCAAGGTTAAGATATCTGCTTGCCATTAAAAGCAGAAAAATATAGAAACAAGAAATAAAGAAATAACTGGCAGCATGTTACTGTCTGGACTATCAAGCTGGTTGACCCCCTGAAGGGTTTAACTTACATTTTCTATACACTGTTATCAAGACAAAAATCAGAGTGAAAATGAACTGGACTTGACCCAATTAGTAAGATAATGCTTCGCCACTTTGATAGCAAACAATTTCTGGCAGGTGGCAGGTACAAGAGAATCAGTATTAAACTTATTGGCAAACTGAGCTTGTGAAGTGATTGCCAGACTCAGATGCCTGGAGTAGATCTTCAAGAGACAAAGCATACTAAAATAAAAATTAAATAGCAAAAATTAAAACCAAACCCCCAAAAAAACCCCAACAAACCAAAAAAGCTTTCTTTACTGAACAAATATAACAAGCAACTTAAAGCAGAAAGCATGTCTAAAAAACACCTTGAGCATTGGTATCATCAGCATTAACATATCTCCTTGCATGCATGCAGAGCAAGAAACTGCTTTCAAATGTTACTGTGCTTCTCCAGATAATGCAGAATACAACAATTTCTATATCAGCTTGTGAGGGAACTGGTATAATAAAAACAAATACATGCAATAAATTAAAAGTGTTAATGATTTATTTAATTTTGAAGGACATTAATTATCACATTGTCATATCTCAAACTACTGATGCCATACAAATATAAGCCTAATATTTTGAATGGTGCATGTAAGAAAGTGTGTTGGTATTTTATTTCAAAAATATTAAGACATGTTACTTAGCTGCTGATACATGTCATAACTTGGCAAAATAAATGTTTTGTTTAGCTTTTCTAGTCATAAAAGTCTTGTCTTTGAGATTACACATAAGTTCTCAAAACTCATTCTTTTCTGTTGTTGACGACTGTATTTTCATTGAAGACACTTCCACTAAAGAAGCTGTGGACTTTGTGCTTTGAACTCAAAGACAATTCCTGGACCAATTTTTCAAGTAAGGTCTGTCTGCATAAACGATTGATTCATGTTGGAAATGCTGACTTTAGAAAGAGAAACTGAAACAAATGCAGAATTAAAAACAAAAGTACCTTGATCAGTTTTGACATAAAAGACTTTTTGATTTATGTGCTTACTTAATAGCACTGGGGGAAATGTCACAAATGTAAGAAATGCACATTTTTTTCTATCACCAAGAAGTTCTAAATAGTCCAAGATCTTTTTGCCAACTATTTTGCTATACAGATAAAATAGAAAATACAAAGAAAAATCTTTGAATGATCTCCACAGAACAGTAAGGACAAAACTGTTGCACAGTATCAAGGTCATGTTAGCCATGCACTCTTCTTTGGGAGATGTTTTTTATTTTTGGAATTAAAAAGTCTTCGGCATAAACCTGCATTGACAGGAGGAACTGAAATTCAGGACTTTTCATTCCAGGAGAATGTGCTCATTTCCGGAACCCAAATGCAGGGGTTTTAGCTTTCTGTTAGGCCCCAAAATCTGTCCATTCTTTAGAAGGAGGAATAGAAGTGATGGCAGTGCACATCCACTTCTGGGTGGTATTATTGCTCAGGAAAGTAGGACCAAGGGCCCCAGTCACACACTGTCTATCACTAGGCTGTAATGACAAGCACATGGCTTTTTTTCAGGCTCCTAAACACATAAAAGAATTTCTGTCTATCAATTCCAGTTATAAAGAGTGACAAAGCCACAAGCCAGTGCTTTAGTCTGACGTAGAAACCCAAAACATGCTTCTTGGCTGGTGTAGGCTTATGTCCCTTGATATTCTGGGCATCAAGGAACCCATGGAAAAGTTCCTCTATTCACATAGCTGCCTTGCTCTGCTCTGCGAATTGCAGAGACCATCCAAAGTGTCTCATTGTACTGACTGACACACTGGGGATCAGGACACATACATCCCTTTGTGAATTCAATGGGACCAAGCATAAATCTAAGTTGCAAGGGGAATATATATCATTTTTCTGTCTCCAAATATTTGAAGAACTTCCAATAGATGTTTTGTGGGAAAATTAGACTAGGATTTGAAATCCATCAAGAGGGATTTTTAGAGGTGATAAGGATGATAAGCCTGACTCAGTAGGTCTGTATTATGCAAGGTGACACACACGACCATAGCACCACTTGGAATCTGCGGTAAGGACCTGTTACACTTGCAAATGATGACAAGCAGAGCTGTCTGTCATGTCAAGCCATATCATGTGAGACCTATTCTGCTTTGGAAAAGCTTTGGAAAAGCATATTTATTTCAAATTGGACCTTATATTTACAGTGGTTTCTTTTTCATCTTCAAGTTGAACTTTGTGTTTAATGTCTTCCCATCCTCTACAGCTCAAGGCTTTCAGAGGCAAAATAGGTTTTTCATTTATTCTTTTTTTTAAATCTCTATTTTTAAAGCATGGACAAGTGGCCAGGAGCTGAAGAGAGCTATTACAAAGCAAAACAAATTTAAAATTGGTTGAAAGAAAAATACAATATTTATATATTTATATATTTATATATTTATATATTTATATATTTATATATTTATATATTGTATCTATATATATATATAGATATATTTAATGGCCTGGAAGTCATTTGGCTGTTTCTGAACAGACAGGTAGCTGATTGCATAGTTGTACTGGTTTTGGTTAAGTTTCAGTACTTATTTCTACACATTTTTGGTTGTCTGACTGGATGAGTAGGAAGTAACTTCATTGCCAGCTAAAGTTCAATTTAACAAAGGGCTTAAGTGTCCACTTAGTAGTAAGCACTGGGGTAGTGCCATTGATGATATTAAAAGAATTATACGAATCTTTAAAACTTAAATTGTTTTCTGCTCAGCTATGCTGAATGGTTCCAAATCTTCCATGATCAAGCTTCAATTCAGTAGAATCACAGCCTTTGTAAAGCTAGGTTTCACTGATATATCTGAAAGTAATTTTTAGAAATAATTTTCTTAATAGCTTATGGATTTCAATATTTGTGTTCTGGACTGGTTTAAATCCATTTTACTGACCAGATTTATAGCAAAGAAAAAAGTATTTTCAGATTTTAATATTGGAATTGTGCTTTGATTTTATGTAATACAGATGTCAGAATCAAGATCTGTTGAAGCATTACTGAGAACAGAAAACTCCATTTACTGACAAGGAATCATGAATTGGGAGCATTTTCTTAATTAGCACACTTGAAATGTGATAGAGTCCAGACAAATCAGTGGAAAATTTTCTTTTGATTTCAGTAGCTGTTGCCACTTAAAAGGATTAAAATTCATTTTAAAGAGTTTAAATTTTTGTGGCCTCTTTTACAGCTGGTTTTATCTCAAGAGATCTGTGCCTTGATAATCATTGGCTGCTCAAGACACTCTATGATTCCATAGAATCACGGAATTTTTTGGTTGGAAAGGATCTTAAAGATAATCTAGTTCCCACTTTCCTGCCATTGGGACAAATACCTTCTCCTAGACCAGATTGCTCAAATAATAAAATCGTAGAATCATAGAATATGCTCAGTTTGAAGGGACTCATCCGGATCACCAAGTCCAACTCCTGGCCCTGCACAGGCCATCACAAGAATCACACCACGTGCCTGGTAATGTTGTCCAAGCACTCCATCCAATCTGGCCTTGGACACTTCCAGGGATGGGGCACCCACAACCTCTCTGGGCAACCTGTTCCAGTGTCTCACCACCCTCACAGTGAAGATTTTTTTCCTAATATCTAATCTAAATCCACCCTCTTTCAGTTTAAATCTCTTACCCCTTGTTCTGCCACTACATGCTCTTGTAAAAAATCTCTCTCCTGTTCTCTTGCAGCCCCATTTAGGTACTGGAAGGTGCTGTAAAGCCTCCCAGGAGCCTTTTCTTGTCCACACTGAACAACCTCAACTCTCAGCCCATCTTTGCAATGTGCTGCAGCCCGCTGATCATCTTTGTGGCCTGCTCTGGACTACTACAGTACCACATAATTTTTGCTAAACACTAGTGCTGCTTTTATCTTTTCAGAAAACTTGGTGTAGTTTTGTTTCTTCTATATAAAATACTTCTGAAAATGGAATCAAGCAGAGCAGAAAGCATTTCCAGATTTAATTATGTTTATTTTTCTTTTTCCTTTTTTTCCTTTTTCTCCTTTTTTTTTTTCTTTTTTTTTCTTCTTCTTTTTTTTTTTCCCTTTCTTTTTTCCTCCCCCCCGCCCCCGGTAGAATTCAATTATACTTTTGTATTTTGTAACATCAAGAAGAGCTAAAAAACACAGCAAATTTCTCTCAGGCTTAGATATTAAATGAGTCCAAAGAGAGAACTCATTCCAAACACCAAATTGCTGGGATTTTTTTCATGTTCTGATAGAATAGATTATTTCAATATTGCAACACTAGATGTCATCACATCATGGTCCAACATGGTGAAATTATATTTAAGCTTTTACCAGGATACAGATGAGTGAATAATTCAAAATGAATGATTTATGTACTGGATTTTGCCAGCATTTTTTTTCTTTTTTTTTTTCTTTTTTATGAAATATTCAAAAGTAGATTACAAGGCTCTCCTAAGCACTCCCTGCCAGGAATTATTTGCAAATTTCTTTTCATTTTGCATCCTGAAAAATGAATTTTTACTGCTCATTTTGATCTTTAAATTCACAATTAGTCATTTATTAGAATGTTGCTTCTGTTCCTGATTTATTGAACAGCAGTGTAAAATGACAAGCTGAAAAGACAAGTGAAAATCCAAACTAACAAAAATTCAAGACTGCTGCTAAATTGATGTCTCTAGTAAAATAACAGTAAAAATTTTAAATTCTTCTAAAAAACATTCAAACAAAAGTAAATATGAAAAATATGTTTATTTATGCTAATTATTAATCCTTCTGTAAAATACTCTTTAAAAAACAAAGTGGTTTCCTTGAAATCAGTTTCAAACAGTAGAGTAACAAATACAGTTTTTGGCAAATGAATGATGAGTTTTTTAAAATTATTACTGCCTAATTATGCACTTCTCAATAAAATTGGATTGCATAATTACTGCTTTTCTGCATATATATCTTTGTGGAACTTAGTTAGAAATGCCCTTGCTTATACTGGACTTTTTACTGAGCTACTGTAGATTCGGATCTTTTCCTTGTAGCTTTAATTATTGATAATGTGAGACGGGCAACGTACTTTATAAATTATTTCTTGTTATGATCTCAGGTCATATCACAGATGTTCTTCAGGCCCTGAAACACCTAATATTAGGCCTAGAAGCTCCCTTCTTTAGCACTGTTACTCATGTCATTCTTTTCTATTCAGAAAATAAGATATCTAGTCTGTTAATTAATAGTAAAAAAATTATAATTTTCAAACACTCTGCCACTCATTGCCATAATTTCCTGTACTCCAAAAGCACAGGGAATCTCCAGGGACTTCAGCGACCTCCTATCTCTTCTTTACAGTCTTTCTCCTTTCTCTGCCCTCTTGGGTTCTTGCATATTACACAAAAAGGGAAAACACCGTATCTCCATAAATTTAGTCAAATGCAAACATAAAATCTGTTCATGACAATAAAACAAAAGTCAGAAGGAAAATGTACAAGATTGATGCAACATTTACTTTTAAAGCAGCTATAAGTTCTTTCTTTTTGGTTTTTGGTCATTTGGGTAATTGGGACTTCTGAAATGAATTTGTAAGTACAAAAAGGGCCATTGAAGACAGCACCTTATCTGATGAGTCTTTAACACAAAATGTAATGCCAGTGTGAGTGAAGGAAACTGAACCTTTTACTAACACCCCTCAGACTACAGAGCAAGGCTTACTTATGTTTTTCTACTGATAACCCAATTAGCATCAGATTTTGTTCTGCAAAACAAAAGGCAGAAATAATCCCTGTCTAGACCAGACCATGAGGACTCAGCTGCTGTCCAGGCAGGCCCCATGTTTCCTGGATGACTGGTCTACCAACATCCCTGTTTTAAAAGAAAAAGCTAGTTAATTTTTTTCCTGAGGACAGGAAGAAAAAGTTCAGATCATGAACCTCAGTTTCACTGATAATTTCACAGCAGCAAAATCAAGGCATCCTGCTCTTATTAACCTTTCCCATTGGTCACTTCATTCTCACGTATTCCAACACCATGGTGTACCACCACATTTAAGACACTTAGATAAGGATGCATGGAAAAAATACAGCACACTCTGGATGTTTTGCTGTTATTTAATATGCCCACCTCATCCATTTCCCTTGCTAGGCTGAAATTTTCTTCTTGCTCACTGGCATGAAGAATTTATTATTTTTTTTCTTATTTTTGATGACCAACATCCATTTAAATTTAATTCATATCTTAGATTAGTCTAAATTGTTTGGTTAATCACAATTTTAACCATTCACATTTAATGTGTTTACCAACATCATTATCTGTGATTGAAAACAGATAAATGCTATCGACAGACTTTGATGTTTTAAAAATTATGTTATGTGGATTTCCTTCCATATATTAAACTTCTTCCATTGCACCATTATTTATCTGTCCCTAGTATGGCATTTTTTGGTCTTGCACTTCCTCCTAGACAGTGCAACCTGATTTCTTTTGACGGAACCACAGATGCAGGGAGCGATTGCCCAGAGCTCTTAGCTCTCAAGGGCTGTTTGCTTTAGCTTATGATCTTGTTACCAGCCACTCCTTGGGCTGCAATCAGTGCAGGAGCTGCGGGTTAGTGCTCATTGCTGCTGACTGCCTTCTCTGCTGCGGTGATTCCTCAGTGGGTATGTTCTGGGGAGGACGGCATGAGGAAGGCAGTCACCTTGAAGAGCACTCAAAAGACAGAGCCAGGGTTTCTTGAAACAGATTTTGGCATGTCTTTTTGCAGCCTAGGGAAGGGTAATAGAATTCACTGTGGTTTGCTGAATAACCTGGAACAGTGTGCCAGAGAACAATAGAACAGTAAGAAAGGTGAATTGTCATAATTTTAAAAAGTATTACAGCATTAAATACAACTTCCTGCTCTTTTCATGAAAAACCCTTCAGATCCTGCTTTATAAATATTCAGAAGATCTTGTAACAGCAGCTAAGGTATGGTATGTATTTAATGCCATTATTCTGATATTTTCAACTGACAAATGGGACTTAAGATATGAAGAAGTTCTCTGCCTTTTACTAACATCTCTTATCCATTTAATAGACATAATGAGAAAGAATCTAGTTATTTATAGCAAGTCATTATATTCCTTTATATTTTTGTAGCATTTCAGCGCAAGAAGTACATTTTTATTAATTCAATTTTTATTAGAAGTCACTTAATAAATATTTTATTCAAATATGAATAGAGAGAAAGTATGCTAGCTGCCTAAGGCCTTGATTTGACACCTGATTGCCTAAATCCTGTGGATTTGTTACTATTCCAGAAACGAATCATGCTTATAAATAATTAAATAATTAAAGTGTTTCAATTTCAGGGATGCAATATCATGCTCTTTATTGAGCTTCTAGACATAAACATTTGATTCTAACCCTCACATAAGAACATGTTTTCCTATACGAGGATTGGGTGTAGAAGCTAATTCTCTCACTGCTACTATATAAAAAAA
>VZRF01003352.1:0-31421 GCA_013396875.1 Vireo altiloquus | reverse complement strand
TCTGTGTGTGTGAGTGTGAGAGGTGTGCCTGTCTGTGTGTGTGTGTGAGGTGTGCCTGCCTCTGTGCGTGTGAGTGTGAGGTGTGCCTGCCTCTGTGTGTGTGTGTGTGTGTGAGGTGTGCCTGCCTCTGTGTGTGTGAGTGTGTGAGGTGTGCCTGCGCTGACCAGAGTGCCCTCCCCAGCTGGAGTCGCTTTTGGAAGGTAGCATCCTCCCATACCACTGGACTGCGCAACATTACAAATATTCTATGGTCATTCTATTGTGTCATTTTTCTAGGTGCCTTTCTACAAATTTCTGAGTTTGTATAAGATCTTACATCTACATAAATCAATAATAAAACTGCTGAAAATACATGGAACAGAGGATTTACAAATGTATCTGAAGTTATTTAAATGCTAATTCATTTTTATGGTGTATGTAATGAATTCTACCAATAACAAACTAAAGTCTGTATTTCTTTGTAAAAATAATAACTAAGAATTAGTTTGTTTTCCTGTTCAGATGCTGTAGTGCAAGTCCTTGTGAACCACCTTTATGGGCCTTCAAAAAAAAATGTTTTTATCAAAAGTGTTTGTATATTTTTGTAACACAAATTTATTGGTTTTCATGAAAAGACACGTGGAGGACAGTTTTAAATAATAACAGTCAAGAGCTTTGCTCTTATTTTTGTGTCAGGATCAAGTACAGAGTAGAACAGAAAGAGAGTTTTTTAGTGCATTTTAGTCAAGAACAGAGATTCCAAATGAGAAAAAAGCACCTGGTTGTGTCATCCTCTCACCTAGATTGGCTAAATGTATTCAGGAGAACAATTTGGCACAAAACATGCTTTTTAATATAATAGTATTTTGCTTTCACCTTACCCCAAATTGGCTTTCCTTCTGCAGCTGTTGTGCTGCTGTTATCAAAATAGGAAATGCCTAAAATAATAATAAAACCAGATATTATTTTGAAAGTGGAAATATGTTTGATTGACATCTGAAATATTATATAGAGAAGTATCTCTCTAAATACAAATAGATACAAATGTTGAAAAATATGGTTCAGCTGTGTAATTTCTCTGTGTTTCTATTCTTCTCTAGAGAATGAACTTTGAATTTACCCTCTGGAACACAGCGCTGGGAAAGCTCAGGAACTATCATCTTCCATCCTGAAGTCCAAAAAATCTGTAACATTTGTGAAGCACAGAAGCAATACTTCCAAAGAAAAATCTGTATTCTGGTGGAAAACATACTTAATTTTTTCTTTCAAACACCACATGTACAGAGCTCCCATGTCCCAGTCTATTACATAGAGGAAAAGTTTTTGAGATGAAAGTGTCTGACAGAGTAAAGATCCATGATCAAGGGCTTGTTTCAGAGATTTTAATGTGCTGAGAATTAAGGGGTTACATTGGCTAAAGGGGCAGAGCTGTCACTCCCTCTCTTTGCAATATCAGACCATTCTTAAGGCATTTTTTAGACCATGTATGGCTCCAACAACCTTATCTTAATTTAAAAATCTGAGATCACTGAACAAAAATTAGAGTCCAAGTTTAGATTAGGGTAACACTTCCAAAGATCATCCAACTAGTACATTATATGTTATGTAAAGCTAAAGAAATAAAAGTCATAGATCAAGGCTGGGAAAAAATGTATTAATGAATTTACAATCAGTGTGGTTGATAAGACCTTTTTGGAAGTGTTACCTAAACAAACACAGAAAAAGTCAACTGAACCTTTTTATTTGAATATGAATTTAATATTTCATGTAGTGTTAACTGATGCCAATATTTTGGTATGTGTTTGGGCATAACTCAGTCAAGAGATTCTGGGCTTGTCCATCTTACATAGCCAAAGATATTATGCTCTTCAGGAGTCTTGGCTGTTACAGTATTTCTGTCAATTCAGTACACGTATCATTTCATTCTGCAAATATACAGCATGAGAACAAAGTGGGAGAAAATTAATAGTGACTGAAAGAATCCTAAGTAGTCCATGAATAACTAAAGTGGGGAATTGGCAAAATTCTCATAGTCATCAGAGGGTAAAGCTCTAAATGGTTTCACAAAGAAAGAAGTAAGAGGACATGGCAACCATGTTAAAATGCAACCACAAAAATTGCTGAACAGGGATGTTTGGAGTGATTGTTTAGATGAGATCACTCAGGACAGTCCTTTAATTACCTTAAAAAAGAAAATTGCAAATAGTTTTTTTTCTTTGTTTAAAGTCCTAAGGAAAAACAAAATTGATAAAATGCCCACCTGGCACACTTTTATGATTAAATAAAATAGACAGATATTTTTATATTGGACACTTTTTCTTAGACAAAATGCAAATTTTTTAACTGAGTGGCTGCATGAAAAATATCTTTTTTGTATATATTAACCCTATAATTATCAGTAAATACATATTATCTATGTAATACATATATATATATGTTGCATCTATATGTGTAGAATATTATGGGCTTTATATACTATGTATATAACTTATATTTGAAGCATGAATTTATATGTGGGGAGGTACATAACTGAGCAGTACAGATCAGGTATTACAAGAGAAAAGTTACCGTACTGTGGAGGCTCCTTGCTAGTGATATTTTGCCATCTTTTGGTCCTCACAACCTATCAGCCCCCAGTTCCAATCTCTGGCTGTAGAAGTTAGGTGATAAGGCAGGCTATCCACTGCTTTTCTTCAGCTACCTGTATTTTTAAGGCACTGTTGATAACTGGAGGTGTGGATTGTGCATGTGGAAACACAAAGGAGAGAATTTTGTGCATAGTTTTAGCTTCTTGCTGCTTTATTTTTATTTTATCCTTTTTTGTGTGTTCATATAAGATCACTAAAAGGATTTTAGGCTATGACTGTCAAACAAATTTCTATTTCTAAAGAGGATGCTAGATATAAGAAATAATTAGAATGTAAGAAAACTGAATCGAAATGGATTCATTTGCAAAGAAGCAACCTAAGCTATACCATCTATGAAAAATTCACTTTGAAGTTCACCAGTGAATGTAATAATAGTCTGTAGAGGGGATTGTGATTTAGCCAAGGGTGTGCTGCCCTGCTGGTGACAGAGATTGGATAAGCAGTAAAACTGCACTGCACTTCGCGTGGTGGGTTCTTACTTTCACTCTGATGAGATCATCCTATAGCCAAGTTGCTTCATATTTCACTTCTCTGATATTCTCAGACTGAAAAGCTGCAAGATTTCTTCTTACTTTCTTAATCCTGGAAATGAAATTTTTGGGGAGGATGTGTAGATGTAACACATAAGAAGGAGTTTTAATTTCATGTAATTACTTGCATACTTTGGAAGAAATTTAAAGACCTATCTGTTCTGCAATTACTCTTGACAGAGTATGACGACAAAAAGTTTCACCAGACCTACCAAAGAGAAAGAAACTAAACAGAAAGGGACTTAAGTTCTTCTAAACAGAAAAAAAATTACCAGGAATACAGTGATTGTACGGCTTTTTGTCAGCGTGAGGAAAAATGATTTATGTGTTTACACTACAATCAAGAATGTTTTCATCACCTGTGTAATACAATGTTATCTTGATAAACTATTCTGTGAACTTAGCAGAAAAACATACCTTTCAGTGAGCAAGTTAATAACTTTAACCAAGATGTCACCTGAGATGTCAAAAAGAAGGTCAGTATGTGACTCTTTTAAAATAGTGTCAATTTAATTGGTCGGTGAAGTTAGGAAAAAATGTATCATTCAGAATAAAAAGGGATTCAATTCTATCAGTCAAGGGTCTAAAACCAAAATCTGGACCAATTTTGGCTTTTTAATTAGGAAAACAAAATTAAATTGTGGTTTTGTACCACTTGAATCATGGTACCATGAGTCTCATGTCAAGTTATCCAGAAAGCTTTCATCGTAGTCTCTTTAGGTCAGCCCTGCAGGACATTTTCACTGTGCTTGTATCCATGTAGAAATCTTTTCTTCTTTTCTGAAGTCATAAAAGTATAAAATATGCTATCATTAAAAAATATTAATACAAAAATGCAAGTGCTGAATTGAATATTAATTGCTGCTATTGTACAACTCTTGAAACCAGGTCATGTCAATCTACAGAGAAAACAAATTTATCTGTGGGTAGGTTTGTCAGATGCTTTGGGTATGTTCAATTCATGAATACAGGGGTACTTTGCTACAGACAAAATCTTCATTTGACTGAACAACTTCAACTTTGTCAGTTATCATAGTAAGGATGAGAATTTTCTCATACTATGTTGTTTGCATAATGAGACTGAAAGCTGCATTTCAGGAGTCAGCAAACATTTCCTAGGAGATAGGTTATCACATAAGATGAGCTCTCTAACTTTGATGCTAACATTTCTATAAATTTTAACTAGCTTAGGCTTTTCCATCCTCCACTTATCTTCCTCTCAAACACATACCCTGTTGCTTTCATACTTTCTCTCTATGGAGAAATACACGTTCATGCTAAGTAAAAGATTAAACCACTTGGTATAAAAATAATTTTTAAAAAACCTGACAATTTATTTCACACTACATTCTAGTGAGACAAAAGTAAAGCACAGATAAAATAACACTTCGTTTTGCAGATATGAAAACAATTTCACTGGGAATAGGTTCTGTCATAGCACTTGACAAAATCTTTCATATTGCGAAAAGTAGGCCCTTTTCCTCTTTTGTTTTATTTTCTGCTATCCTGTTTCGGGCAAAAAGATGCAATGTTCTGCCAAATATATTGGCTTAAACTGTTGTAAAAAAAAAAAGAAAAAAAAAAGTTGGTTTGGGGTTTTGGCTTGGCTGGTTTGCTTTGTTGGTTGGTTGGTTTTTACATTTCAGGTGGCATTTATCCAGCTTGAATCCAGCTTATCCAGCATTTTTATCTTCAGCTTTAAAAATCTAGTCTCAAGACTGAAACTTGTAGATTTTTGGTCTGAATTTTTCATCTTAGAACACAAATGATAATGTAATTAAAGTTATGTGTTATTTTGTGTCCATTTTACATTAAAAATGCCATCTATAATTTAACATATTGATGAGACACAGTTTGTCCACTGGTCTATTTCTGTTCCTGCTCTAGAAAATCTTCTTAACAATAAATTAATAAATATAGATAATAAATGTAAATATTTAGTCATATCTCCTAAGATATGCTTGAGTAATAATATTATTCAAAGAAACAGATAAAATTTTAATAAATGTGACAATAGCTAATCTGTGCTTTCACAAATGGGAACAAACATTGGAAAGTAAGTAGAGGAAAGTACTTGGGGTATAGTCCATGAACAACTAACATGGAAAGTGTCACACCTTCCGAATCGCTGGTCCTTCTTTTAAACCTGATTTCTTATTCCTGAGCATTTGCTGAAAAAGACTTTCTATGAGAAGTATCTCTTTTAAAAATTTAAATACCTTCTAAACTTTATGAGCAATGATAAAAATAAACAGCATCTGCTGCAGACAAACCAATATTTACCAATGTGAGTAGTAAAACTTGAATTAATAGCACTCTAAGTTTTATAATTAGGAGCCAGAAGTATTAGATGGAACCCCAATTAATCCTTATTTCACTGTTTCTGATTTATCTGTTTTGAAGAGACTATTTTGTTATAAATACCATCGAACCATTATTTGGCCTCATTTAACTACTGCAGGAGTAATCAGAATTCAAAAGGGTTATAGTGACCAAATGATTAAACAAAATCACCTCAAGACTGCTTACTTTTTTTCACAGGATACTTTTGGATAACAAGCTCTTTTTCCTTCCCATTGCAAGTTTTGTAGTTTACTGGAGTCCAGAGTCTTAAACAAAAAATTGAGGAATAGAGAGAACAAAGAGAAGATGAAGAACTTGTTGTCCAGATATTTTCTGCTTGGTATTCTGCAAAGTGTTGCATATTCCATTCAGATTCCAATACATGTCCTGTGTTCTCTTTACTGGATTTTAGGTTGCTTTTTTTAAAACTTACCTGTTCTAGGCTTATTAGATCAGTACAAGTGTTTAACAAGGCATTATTAATTACATATCGACTTCACTTTTAAGGATGATATTAAGGCCTGGAGGACCACTTACCTTCCCTATGTAGTTTTTTGGGTTATTTCACTTCCAGAAGATGCATTACAAAACTCACTATTGTGTTGAGATCTTCCACAAGCTGTTTAATTAAGATATTCCGTTGGGTTTTAGATATTATTCCATTCACTCAGCACTCTACTGCTTCACTGGTAGCAGGGAATTGTCAGGATGGTAAAGCACACTTTCAGCCCCTTCTTTAAAGCAGACCTTTCTTTTTGATAGTAGCTCTGTTTATGCTCGTACTTGTACTTTACATACTGTTTATGTTTACTGCCCAGTTAGAAGGTACTAGGAGAGTTTATGAGCTTCTAAACAAATGTATTAATTCATGCTCTGCAGAACATTAGAACACCTACTTCATGGTAAGTAGCATTACCTACATGGCCACATTTAAAGTATCATAAAATTTGAGTATGTCTATAACTGTCTTATTGCATCAGCACCTTAAATCAGTTTGGAATATGAATAACTACCCTCTTTAGCAGTGTGTATTTGATGACATGTACAGAAAATCACATCCTCAAATGAAACCTCTTCAAATGGTCCAGCCTGTCAAACAGCATCAGTGAAATCAGGAAACTACATGACTGACATTGGCTGAGAATTTGGTCCAGGAAAAATAGGAAATAAAACTATAAAATTATAATTCATAACTAACTTATTCTAGAAACTCAGGCCCATAATAATCATTGCTATATGCACATCTGGGAATGAATATGAAAGAAATAGAAAATCATCTGGAAACTTTTTTGTGGAAAGTGCTTACTAAGGAAAAATGAGATTTACAGTAAGTCAAGCAAAGAATAAATCCACATGAAAACATGTGAGTAGGTAAAGCAAACAGCTTATTTTGGGTTTAGAATTTTTTTTAGAACCAAAGCTGTGCAGTCCCCATCAAGTCATTGATAATAAAAATGTTTAATTCTTTGATTCAGAATTATTTTTTCCACTATTTCTTCATTGTGCTTTTCTTCTAACTTAAAAATAATGCGTGTGACAAGCTGGAAGCATGATCTGAAACACTTAAACCAAGTTCTGAAAGCTACCTATCCTTGCAGCTTCTCAAGTTGTAACCCCTCTGCCTCCTTTTATCCCATCACAAAATTCATACCATCTTTATCCAATCAACCCTTCAGACTGAAGGGATAGGCAGTTATGACAGGGAGAAATCTGGGTGGCTACACATAGATGTCCAGTGGAATTTTAGGAAAGCCTGCTTGGGCTCCAGCTGCCATTTCAGAAGGAGGTAGCACTCCTCTGGGTCCTGTGGCATAACTTCCAGCAGTGTGATATCTCAAACAGCATCAGGAGTATACATATTAAGGCCTTGTCATATAATAGTTAAAAATTAATTTCAAAGTTTAAGACTTTCCTGTGAAACTGCTCTACAGTTGATCATGCAAAGTGTCACTGAAAAAAAAATAGTATAACATCTGGCTCAACATGTGAGGAAATATTTGCCAGCTTCAAACTATATAGGGCTTTCATATTAAAATTAATACCTCAGCCATTATTGGTAGTCAGGCAAGATTATATTTAATAAAGAAATGCATCCCTCCTACACAAAATGGACTGAGACCACTATAAAATTATCTGCATTTGTATAGAGTAGCAGACAGCTCTAAGTAAGTATATATCTGAAACAAGAGATTGTAACACACAAACAAAGTACAAATAAAAAAGTATTAGTGATCCCGAGTATCCCATCAGTGCATCCACACAGTACTTGAATGTGTCAGCTTGCTTTGCTCTGAGACACTGAATCAAGTTATAGATATAACATTAGAAGTGGGGTTGGCATAGTTTATTCTCCAGAAATATAGCAGGATTATAACACTCCCTTCAAGTTCAGCAGTTTAAATTAATTCATTTTTTGTCTTTTTTTTCCTTTGGAAGCACAAGACAAGATACATGATTCATCAGAGTGGAATTTGCTTTTTTGAGAAAAATATCCAAACTTATCATCAACATATGATACTACAAAAAGTGGGTTCAAAGGGCTAGCTCTGATAATGAACTTGAAGAGAAAGTAATGTGGGTCGCTAAGATGGGTAGGGAAAAAAATGCATTTTGTGGGAATTTTAAAGTAGAATTATTTACAATCTGTACAGTGGGGAATACACCTACAATGAGTTTAGTAAAAAAGACTGAATAATTCGTTCATGTCTTTCACAAGTGATGATTTTTTTTTTTTTGTCAGAAGAGACTTAGGCTTTTCAAACCGTATAATTAAAACAACAGAAGCTTTGACCACAAAGCCTCAATTTGCTGATAGTGCGTTTAGTAGCAATATATTTAGAAATCTAAAATAAATAAGGTATTTCAATTGTATCTTTTATATATATATGTAATGAAAGAACAATAAAGGTTATAGTAAATTTAATAAAGGTTAATCTTGGAGTAGGAGGTAATACCTAGAGTAATGATAAATATGAAAACTGCCAGTCAATTAATACATGAAAAAAGGTTAACAGCAACATAAAGGACACAGCAAGACCCTTAAAACTCCTAATCATCTCAGAGGTTACATAGTCTACAACACCCACTTTAAGACACAGTAAAATTGTATTCCAGGAGGTTCAGATGCAAGACCTGGAAACAGCGGACTTAAAATAAAATATTATGTTAGGCAATTAGTGCCTAAATTTAAATTAGTGGAAGAATGAATCTTTTTCTTGACCTAGCTGTGTTTTGTAGTTACACTGGGTTTTTTTCTGGATGGACCTGAACAAGCCATTACACTGCAAGAAGACAAGAGGAGTAGTTTCCTGGGAAAAGGTTCCACTAACAATTAAAATCATCCAGGATTTGTCTTTATTAGTGATATGAGAGAAATACCTCCAAAGGACAATTATTTTTCATGTATCTTAGATATTTATCCTTATTTATCTTTAATGTGCTAAATTGCCATCTAGAGGTGTCTACCTCACGGCTGTCTTTACAAAGCAGCTGACAAAGCCAGGGTGCTTCCCTGGGGACAGCCAAAGGGAAGAGAAGAGGAAGTCCCACTATGGAGTCTCACTCGGGTGCCTTCAGACGCCTGAAACTAGTCATGAGACTCAATCCAGCCTTCACTCTAAAGTCATCTTATTCACCAGAGCACAATGCTGCTGTTTTTATCGTGCTGTTTCAGCCTGACTCTGGTAGCCTAAGACATTAGTACCTTAACTTAGTTCACAGAACTGTGAATAGTTTTATTTTTGTCTTACAGAATAATTAGGTGTGAGGCAAGTTGAAAAGACAAATTTCCCTCTGCGCTCAAACATTTATTTTGTTGTCTCTAAGTTACTTTGCAAGGAAGCTGTGTAAAACTATAGTTTTTCCAACTTTCTCATGAACACCAAAGTGTCTTGAATTTGCAAGATTCTCTAATGCTAATTAGTTGAAATACTGAGATTAGTTCAACAATGTTCTCTGCAGAGTCTAAGGATGCTTGGATACATTTACACTGAATAAATAATACTAAAGCTATTAAAAGTAATATAAAGTAAAAAGAAAATTAGGTCGGCAATTTGTTATAGTCTGAAATTTCTCACAGAAAAAGGGATATATTTTAATATGGCAGGATGTGCATATATGGGTTGTGTGTGTGTATATATATATACATACACATATATGAGACAAAAATTTGCAAGAGCTATTTGGGAAAAAAAATAGAGAGAAGAGCTTTAATGTATTTCCATAGTCAGATGCATCCATCCCATTACCAGAATGTATCAGCATCCTTTCAACAATAGCACACAGTTACTGAAAAAGAAATACTGTGAAATGAAGGATCAGTGGAAGATTGTCTCTTTCAATTCACTGTCAAAAAGATCATAAAATCAATTATAATATATATTTTACTTTTCTAATTTACAAACATAAATCAAAATGAAAAAACGTATATTTTTCATAAAACTCACTATATAAAACTCACCATGCACTGGCCTGTTGCTTGTAGGTATCAGAAAGAATATCTCACATATTCATTAAAATTCAGCTCTAGGCATGAACGTAAAAACATGCAATAATCAAGGTAAGATGCTGTGAAGTAGTAGTGGCATTTTTCATATGTGCGGACAGCAAACTTCACTTTAAGAGACCAATTATTAACCACATGAGGACAAACATTAATGAGTTATATGGGTCACTGTTCTCAGTGAGTACTGTGGTGCTGAGTACTTATTAAAACTATAAGCCACCAAAATAATGCTTGGAAAAGCTGACAAGAATGTGGGATAAAGGAAACCTTCTTTTTGCCTCTTTTGTGCAGACTACTGCCATTAACTATTGCCGTTAATAATATACCTTAGTAATTTTAGTCCATATCATCAATCACTGTAGACCCTGGTGGATGCTTGACTTCCCTCCAAAAAGTCAGGAGAGCAAGTACAATTCTCTATTTACCCAAACACCATTAAGACAGAAAAACTACTTCACCCCAGGTCCTGTGAACTAAGTTTTTAAGGAGTTCATCCCTAACAGGGAACCTCTTTCATTCTAGCGCTCCTGACTCAATACATTTGTGTGAGTAACCACACAACACTGAGAGCAGCTAGAAATTGCCAGTGCAGATAAGGTACTTACAGATAAGTAAGCTCTGACAGTTCCCACTTAGCTTTTAAAATTCATAAGACTCTTAAACCATGACTCAGAAGAGCAGAAGCTGTTTCTCCATACTCTCTGGAATCATCTGTTAAAGCAGTGAAAGCAAAAAACGTGGAAATCATGATCCTTCTCAGGTGCCTTGCAAATATCAACTGCTAGTGTTGTTTACACATCCTCCTAATACTGCTATTAATTAGAATAATTAGTAAACAAAAATACTCTTACAGGGCAGATTTTCTTTAAAGTATTTCTGCTTAATAAATGCCCATCATGTCTCAATAATCTGAATAGATAAATCTTCCTCCCATTTCTATCCTTCCACAGCAAAGCCAGGTTTGAGTAAGAAGGACAGGTATCACTAGGCAGCATTTCTGCAGATGTCACTCATGAGCACGCAGCCAAGGCTCTCTGGAAGGGCTTCACAATAAAAGATTCTTGTTAGTACACACTTCCAGCTATTGTTGCACTTCCAGAGATTATCAGAGATAACAGGAGCCCATCAAAAAATGTGCCAGGCAAGCCTGAAAATTCAGTCAGCATTCAAATGAGATTATTCTCCACTTCTCGGTCTTTGCAAAGTACCCCTCTTATCATTTCAAAATGCTCCTGAGTGTCTGAAGAACAACAATTTAAAAGAAAAATGCCAAGTTGCTGTAAAAATCTTACAAGTTAGCTTCATGGCAAGCATATATCATACCTCAGCCATCCTCAAAAAAGAAAACGTGAGTCAGCTTGTGTCAGCAATCAGACATATTTTTCTGTCAAGCAGAAAAACGTCTGACATCTTTCTGTCACTCCTGACTCTCTGTCAATGTTCTTCGTCTCTGTTTATCTGCTGCGATCCTAAATTTCCTGCAGGCCAGTGTGGAAAATCACAGATCCTGCTGCTGCTTTAGGCTGACCTACATTCCCCAAAAGACTAGGCAGCCCAAAATACACTCTTTAACTTTCTAGGACACGTCTGAACAACAATAAGCTTCATGAGAAGGAAAACACATTAACACAAGCTCCAATTCGCATCAGTTTTCTCTCCTGGCAGAGTCTCTGAAGTAGCAGTGTCACTGAGGGCCAGGCACAGCTCTCAGATCTTCTGCTGAGTGGTGTTTGGCTGGTAATCACTTGCCTTTTAACTGCTGTGGAAAACAGCAGCAAAGCAATCCTGCTAATGCTTTTTATTTACCCAAAAAAGGGGGCATGTGGCCTCTTGGAAAAAAAAAAAAAGCAAACAAAAATCCTAATTAGATAATGATCAAAGTCTAGATGACACATCAGCTCCTTTGTGCAAAATAGACACTAGGAAACAAAAGATTCTTGCAACGTAGGCTCTGCTTGCTTCAGGTCACCAAATACTGCATTCGTGTTCATAATGTTCACTATCAATGCAGTTAAAGAAGAAATTCTGGATGGGAGTCCCTGAACCTCATTTTTGGGAATAAACTGTGTCCTCCTAGGACTTCCTAGAGAGCACTTACTGAGAGGAATGTCTGGGGAGTCTGCTCCAGATTTGTAGGTATGTACATTATGCATTAGGTGTATAAAATGCAGGTCTACCTGTGTACTGGGTATCTAAGGTCTTCGCCTGGTCATGGAGATCTACTCAATCTTCAGTGGGAAAAGCAACTAAGTCCCCTGAACTCAATTAATAACCTGCAGTAAGCCAGCTAAACATCTCCCCATTAATCATATTATAAACATACTTTACAGTCATAATTTTTGAAAAAAATGTTCTTTTCAAACAAAAAGTCTTTACTAAATGTGGCATGTTTTTAGGAGTTCTGGTGATGAGGTGCAGACATGATGATACAGAAAAGGAAAAGAGAAGGAAAATTTATGAGGGAAACATATGATATTTTCAAAATTATTTCTTGTCCGTGCAAGTTAAAGGGAACCAAGTGCAGCATGTGTTGTAAGGAGACTGTTTCAGTATGTGGTACCTTTCCAAGTCTGTTGTGTAAAGAATCGTGACAAAAAGCAGAAAAAGATTATGTTAATATGATTCATGATAATATTTAAGTTATCAAGTTTGCAGCAGATCTTCTGCACGATGTCCTAGTATGATCACATTTGTGCAGAAATATAAATGAAAGTGATACCAGTGGTGGAACATGGCATAGAAACACTTTACAGGTGAGTGACAACAGACAGGAATTTTGGAACCCTGTGACAGCTGCCCCACCTGAAAGTGGCTCTCCCTGCCCTCTTCATGAGCACCTTCAACAGCAAACCCCAAAGAGGGAACCGAGCCAAGCACAACATCAGGTTCTAATCAGTGGCAAAGCCTGTAACAGGGTGCTAGCCACAAAACTAGGCTGAGGTGTAAATACCCACGGGTGATATTCATTCTTGCTTCACTGGTGTCAGGTATTAATGCCTACTTACCTTCTGTCCCAGTTTTATGCTTTTCCCTTGATTTATGAATCCCAGTCTTAGCACACTGTTGCTTCAGCAAAATAATAAGAAGTGCAAAAGGAATTGCCCAGAGAAACTCCAGTGATCCTAGGTAAACCTGCAATGCTGTGGTGACTTCTCAAGGTGCTTAGACCATTACAATCTGAGCAGGTTTGAACCACTTTCAGGCTATTCTCTCTGTCACAAATCAAATAAGTCCTAAAACAGTACTGTCATAGCCTCCTAAATCTTATTTTTTGACAAATAGAGGTTAGTCACAGTGAAAGATCTCATAGTTTACCAAATCAAGAGTGAAGAGGTTGTTAATTTATTAATGACATATAATTTCTACCAACCAGTAAACTGTACCTTCAAAATTCACTAGCAGTTATACAAGTAAACCACAGTATTAGATGCTTAGAAAATGTTAATAAACAGCTACAGATTTCCAGAAACCATTCTGCAATTAACCCCAAGAGCCATACACACCCACACTCATGATTACAGAGGTACATGCCATCCAAACAAAATTGCCCACACCATTGTGTGTCACGAACACGCTCCAATTTTTGTGGGAGATGTGCATTTTTTTTATAAAATGTGTAGGCAGACAAAGCAAAAGACTGTGCAATGTAGCTGTTTCAGCAAAGATCCATCAGCATTTAATGAGTGCTGACATTAGAGGGCCTTATAAATTTGTTAGAAGAGATTGAATTTGATGAGGGCCGGGAATTGTAATGGTGGAGTGGAGTAGAGCAAAGGGGACTTCTAATTTGCTGGAGGTATTTTCTTTTTCCTTAGAAGTCAAACTTTTATTGTTATTAAAGAAGTTACTTAAACACTCCTCTGTTAAATCAGAATGGTTGGTAAAAATTTCCTTTAGGCAAAATGCCTTTCTCGCTGTGAAGAACTCACTTTCTTGCTAACTCACTTTGGTAGTTGATTATTTCCAAAAAGTAAAACGGATTGCTGGGTTTTTTTTTTTTCCATGCCAATCTTCTACTGGTACAGTCTCTTGTATGCAATGGTGGTGTTCTTCCTGAGAACAGTTTATTTAACTCCATTGTATAATATGATAAATCCAGCTAAGATATTTTTTGTCACCCAAGATTTATTTTTAAACTGGCTGAGCCTTGCAATCTCTTGCTTTATACTCTATATACTTTGAAAACCCGTGTAAGGATCAACTGAAGAAAACAGAACACAAAATGACCTTGACCATTACGAAATCCTACTTTTCTGAAAGTACCACTTTGTTGTCACAAATATCCAATAGAAAAATAGTAATCAAGATTTCAGAAAATGAGAAGGTGATATAGACTTATAAAGATGGTGAATTACAATAATACCTCAATTTACTTGGTAGAACTCATTAAACTTACACAAAACTTGTATTCTCTTTGTTCTGAAGATTCTTTGAAATCATTTTAAGGATACAGTTCAGTGATAAGAATGGAACTAAAGTTGATGATGGCAAAAATTTTGAACTATTTAATGTCAACCAGTGCAAAGCCATACTTCAGGAGCTCTCTTCTAGACGATAAGTCTGCCTGTAGAAGATAAAAAGTAGGCACCGTAGGAAAGTCCAGTAACAAAAAGATAAATAATTTCATAAAACTGGAGGCGAAAATCTGCCACTTGTGTGTTTATTTTCTTATAATATTTATCATCACTATGTAGAGGCATAGCAACAACAAGGTAAGCAACAGCTATGGGGTAGGATATGTTCTTACAAAGCAAAGAAACCTCTTCTTACCATGTTCTGAGCAGGCAATAAAGGCTTCAAGTGGCATAAAGTGCTCTTTGATTGCTTTTCATTTTGTAAGGCTTTGCATTTTCTGCTGTCTTTTGGAAAAACACTCAAATACTATGAAAAGAGGGAGTGAAAATAAATAAAGATCAAAATGTAATCTGAAATAGACTGAGGCTATGGCATTTCTGTTCTGAGAAGCAAAATATAAAATAATGACAAAAAATAATCAAGAAGAATTGCACCCTATGGAAATTTCAATTTCCAAATGAAAGAGGTCTACAGGTGGGTATCCAAACAAAGCAAATCTTTTAAAGTTCACTAAGTGTGATGAATGAGTTCTTATTATTAGATTTTATGAGTGCCTATTTTTACATTATATAAACTAATTTCACCACTGTGTTTGAAGTATGGTCCTTTATTTTTTAACTTAGCCTCATAAGAAGTGTGGTTTTTTAGCAGAACTGTAATTCATTAGGCAGCAGTGCACATTCTGAAGACACATTACCTGGATCCTGTAATAAATGAAATGAGGCAACTTCACATTGTTCTAGGCCAAGCAATCAGTAAACACATGGGTAAATTAAAAGCAAGACAGTTTTTGGAAAAAAATCTTGAGGAAGGAATATGGTTTTAAGTTTCTCACTTCTGAGAAACTCAGCATTTTCAGGGCTCTGACTCAGCATTTTATTTCTCTTTGCATTCCAAAGGCTATAGGAAAACTCATGAGACCTCCTTGCTTCCTTGGCAAGGAAAGGAAAATGTCATCTCCATAGAATAGCTATGCCTGAAAACAGCTTCCATTGAAAGATATGTAATGAAACATATAAAACATATCTCACATGTATAGTGCATATATCTACTAAAAATATTGAAATCATTCAGGTTTCCTGTGGGAACAAAACCAGAAGGTTTTCTGAAAATCTTTCAAAGTCTACTGGGTGAATAAAGCCTCATACAAACTGGATCAAGAAAAACATGCAACACTGACCAAAATTTGTATTTTCCCAGGGTTGTTTCCCACCCTGGTAAGCCTTCATTACAAAAGCCTTTGCTCTGGACATGGTACCTTATAAGTTTTACTGACCTTTTTCAAAGAGCTATTCACTATTCTTGAAAATAGAACCAGTGTGCTGACTCAGCTATCATAAATAAGGCTTTCCTCTAGCTTCCTAATGGGAGCAATTTCTCTTACTTTTTTTTCAGCAATGTGCAGTATAATTAATGCAGTTTTGTTAAACAAATTAATTGCAAAACATTTCATAACACAAGCATTTACAAGTGGAATAATAAGGTTACAAAGTATTTCACAGATAATGCCTACTTTATAATTAGAAATATTTACCAGTTACTACTGACTTCCTCTGATGGCAAATGCAGGTATTTGTGAGATGAGACAAATTTTGGGATGCAAAGAACTATGTTCTACCCCCGTATATGAAAAGCCAATTTGTTGCCTGGATTCTCTATATTAATGTTCAGATTATCCCTATATGTCTTCCTTATAGCATTGCTAGGAAGGTTAAAATGATCACTTAGAAGAATGTTGGTGCAGTTATGAGGACAGGATTACTTACTACTCACTTTTCTGATTGTTTTTAATTTCGTCTAATAATTACTATTGTCTGAGCCACAGACTGGAAAATAGTAAACTATATCAATGAGTGAGTAGAGATTTATTCTTTACTTTGGAAACAGTTTTGGAGGTCTAAAATGTTGGCACAATGCAAACAATAAGCCATGTCATAAACAGGGAGCACCACATTGTGAAATTCCATTGCTTAGAATACCCATAACAGAATAGAAATAGTATTTAGTGCACCCAAGATTGTGGGCCCTACTAAACTATACTAAAAATATCTTTTACTTAAATTTGACCCTAAATATCCTTGTTGATCGTTAGTCTACAATACAGACATTAAATAAAGCTACTCATGCCAGTTCAGGTTAGTTTAGATTAGTTCAGATTTCTATAAGGAATATATGATCTTTCACAACAAATTACCATGCACTCACACACACATAAAGGCAAGGAAAGATCTGGAAGAATAATTCTGATCAAGTCCAACCTCCCTGCTAAAGCAGGGTACCCTAGAGCATGTTGCTGAGGAGCGATGGCTTTTGAATATCTCCAGGGAAGGAGAACTTCATGACCACCCTTGGCAAGCTGTTCCAGTCTTCTGCCACTCCTCTGACACTCTCACAGTAAAGTTCTTTGCCGTGTTCAGGTGGAACTTCCTGTGTTTTACTGTGACCATTCAAGATGAAAAAATCCCCAAACAAATCCCAGTTGTTGCACAGGTAAGTTCTGAGCTCTTGGAACTGCATTTTTCAAGGTCATCTCTGACTACAACAGCTGGGCTATTGCAGTCCTGGTGCTGGGCAGTCTGTATTGAAGCTCTCACTTCAAAAACCTCTTCAAACTTTATTCATTTAACAGATGTATTTGGTGTTTCTTCATTGCCCCACTGCTCATATTTAATATAGTTCCTTAAGAATGTCCATGTGGCATCTGATAGCAAGAGATACTGCTTGACAGCCATGATTTCTTAACCCTTTTAGAGAGAAGCACAGATTTTTGGATCTATCTTTCTCTCTCACAAGATATCTTTTTGCGAACTCTCCTTCCTCTCCTCATTTCTCCCAGCTCCAAATAACCCTGGAGGTTAGAGGGACAGTTCTCCATGACTTTTAGTCCCTAACAGGCTTTTTCTAAGCAAAGCACTCCCAGCTGTTTCTCAGCTGCCATTCAAAGATGGAAATCGTAACCATTGATTTTCACACCTTCTCCCAAGGGCCCCATTGCAGTGCCTCTATATTCAGGCCTCTTTAGGAAGCTGCTCAAAGGGCTGCTCCTCACCAGCACATTGAGGACCTTTCTGTATTGGGGCTTCAGTTCAGTTCTTCTGGGACCAAATTCGGCTGGGAAATGCACAGAAGGACTGGATAAATATCAGTCCTCAAAGGCAAATCCTACCTCATCTTACTGTCTACCAAATGCCCTAGTGGTTTTCAATACATTCTGACTGGAAAAGTGTGGGAAGACATAATTGTTCTAGTGTTTTATGTGGGGGGATGCTCATATGCTTAAGCATATGTAGTTTGAAGGGTATGAAAATTAATCCATAGCTGGACGTAGCCTACTTTCATTACTGCTTTCTGAGGTTTTCTAGAGACAAACATTTACTTAGAGTTTTGAAAGACAGCAACTGAATTATGGTAGCTGCTCTTTGGATTTGCTGCCCTTAATATGTTTGTCATTTAAGAAGTGGTTCAGCAAAATAAACAAATAAAATTAAAATCCAAAGACATCTCTGTTGTCTCTTGTAGTCTCTTGTAACCCCACATCACTTCGCTCATCCTATTCTTTCTGAAATAAACGCTTTTACCACTACAAAAGCAGCAAAGTGTTCAGTGCAAACAAAAAAATCAATCAGCTCAAGCAGATAACTCCTTGTTTGCACTCAGAGAAGGGCGCAGAGCATTCGGTCCTTTTACAAACGAAAGACGAAAACAAATCATCACCAATAAGAAGAGAAAAGATCATAATAAATGAGAAATACTGCTGCTACTGTAAAACTAATATAATTTAATAAGTGAAACAAAAATGTTTAATTTTCCTGCAGCAAGTATATAGATTATTTGATATGAGGAGATGCCCACACTTTTTAGATATGATCAGACTCCTGTGAAACACAAAGATTGTAGGATATTGCTCATGGGGAGCACCTGGAAACCCAGGTGCTGTGTTGAGAGGGAATGGGATGAAAAGAATGTGTTATAACACATCAGCTGGAGGAGCTCACTCCCAAAATAGAGGACACAAGTCTTGAACCAGGTATGGCATGCAATGAAAGTAAAGAGTTAAAAATGCTGCTAAGAAGCAATTAGATTTTCCACCAAAGTTAAAAGTTGGTGTTTTCTAATATGAGTTGATTTCCTTTGAAATATTACTTAGATTTGTATATGGCAGTGGGAGACACTGCTTTTTCCTGGGTTTTCCCTGCTTTAAGACTCATAGGTCTATCTTGGTTCACAGTAGTATGCTTGGGAAGAGAAACTAGGAAATATTAAGCAAAGAACCTTTTCCCGCTTAGTTCCAGTTGTAATAGTATCTGAACAGGTCACTATCTTAAATACATTTGTCAAAGACCTTATCAATGACTCCATCATGAATTTTCAAGGCCCTTGCTAAAGCACTGTAGGTTATGTGGCTGATAGTCCACACCAGGAGGAAGCAGAGCAGATAAGGTTATGTGAAAATTCTGTCACACGTGCCAAGGTAAAATAAATGCACTTTACAGATAGTAGACATGTACTGGATCACGTGGAAATTCTCCTGTGACCTTGGAGAGGTGGGACTATCTATAGTATTCAGTCAAGTTGTAGAACAGGGTCCTAAGGAAAATAAATTATGAACAAGGACGGATTGCAAACTTAAAACCAGGTAATCTGAAAAGTATCTGGTTTTAGGCAGCAAAATCCCACCCATCAACTAGCAGAGGTTTTTCTTAAGCCTTGTTTTAAAGGCAAATTCCAAAGAGTCAGTGGCTAGCATAAACCACAACCTCTTAGAAGTATCATCTGCATAAGAAAGAAGGTTAAACAATATCCACAAATTTAATATGTAGACACTTCAGATCACTGAATAAAATTTTGGTTGATAAGAAATGATTGGCCATTGCTAGAAAAACAATGGGGTAATCAGCCAAGTTCTGTTGACATAGTGCATATGCCAAAGTGTGATTTGAGCCCTTGAAGCCATCCCCATCCTCTCTCTAGACACAGACTGTCTAGGGATGATATTTCTGATTAAAAATTGGATTTGTGGATGAGTACATACAGAAGAATTGGCAGAAGTTAATCCAAACAGGGAAAGTTGTACCAAAATTCAAAAATGTCAAATTCAAAAATGCTAAATTTGTGTATCTGACATACCTACATAAAGTAAAACTAAGCAAACTCTTCCAGTATGGATTTGGGTCTTTTGAGTTGCTCTAGAACTTGCTTGTCAAATTTGCATCTGTATAAATAAATTTGTATTTGCGTGGCTAAGAATTTCTTGCTTTATCTCTGCCTAATTGCAGGCTCATGCACGTATTCAGTCCTGTTGTCAGTGCTCCTGACAGGACCTGAGCCCTGAGGGGGACGAGCTGGGAGACTATAGAGAAAATTTGAGATGATTTCCACAGATGCAGGGATATGTAGTATAGGTGTACTGTAGTGCGTTAGAAAGTAACATGGAGCAGTAGGAGAAGATTAGTGGAGTGAAGCACCTGATGCTGAGGAACTGATATGTGCTCTGTGTCTGTTTGGGGTGTTTTACTCGGCTTGGTCCTAGCCTCACTGCCAGGAGCAGTGTACATTGGCATGTCTATCATTAGCAGGTGTAGTACATTAGGTGCCTTCTTGGAATAATGTTTTTCTTTAGCTTGGGAAGTCCATTTGTGTGTTGTGAGGCTTCTCTATTATATGTACTGATGCTCAGTAAATTCTGGATAACTGGGAGATTCGTTCCAAAGGAGCACTAATGATCTGAACTCAGACATTATGTTTCCACAGTTGTATCAGGTGGATGAGATTTATCTCACTGTTACAGACACAGTGTCACATATTGTTTTTCTAGCTGATCTCAAAGTAGTCAAATTTCTGCTGTAGTGAAGTGTTACCTGCAGGTACAGGTAGATTAGATATCAATGCCTTTATAAAACCAAGTTTTCTAAACAATTACATTTAGTTTAGTATTACTGTCTCTGTACACCTGTACAATGGGAGCCAAACTCTTACAAATAACAATTTAAAAAAGCCCCCAGTCACTTATTTCTTTCATCCTAACTGTTTCTTTAGTGTGAATGACTAAGATGACAAAGAAGAGGTGAGACTCCCATCTTTGGGAAATTAGTTCTAAAAACTACTCTTCCAATATTCTCCAAATATACTTCCTTATTAATTTTCCTAGCTTTATTTCCTTGCTTCCTGCATTTTCAGGAATGAACATTTGTTCATTTATATTAAATAATTTCTTTTTACCATCACTCCCATGGTACATTGTTAAAATGCTCTAATTGTATTATATCATAATATACTATTCTAATAATATTCTATAATATTCTAATAATATCCAAAAACATACCAAAATATTCACAGAAACACATTCATATATAGGCAGTAAAAAAAAGCAATTTGCCCACACAATAAGGGGACTGATTTCAGGGCATCAGTTGCCTAATTCACCTGGTGTCTTTGAAGGGTTGTTCTTTTCCATTTGCCTTTCTGTAATATAGAAACCCCATCATTATCTGAACAGGGAAATGTTGCAGTGAAATTGTCTTTGATAGCATTCCCAGTTGTCTTCATCTGACAGTAGTTTTGATGGAGTGAGTACTTGGTGGGGAACTCCCTGTTTGGCAGAAACCACCTTATCTGACAGGGAGTAACACCGCCAGGAAGAGGGGAAGGAAGTCATATTTTTCTGCAGTAAGGAAAATGCAACTACCTTTTTTATGTTATCTCTTCATTCTCACATTTCATTCTGTTCACACCTCAGATGCTCCTTGCAGGCTTGTTTAGGATTTCCATTTCTGGAAAAGCAGCCTTGAATACTGACATCCCAAACTTGAAACAACTCATATTATTAATCCATTTTAAAATCACTATTGTCTTATGCAGTGTGTCTTTCTAGCAAGCATAGGAAAGAATGCTAGAGCTCTATTCCTGAAAGAGTGATAGGTTATTTAACTATATCATGCTGATGAGCTTGTTGGATTTTCCTAAAAGAGCAAGATCTCTAAGACATGGATTTTAATATTTAGTATTGCCATTGTAAAGTCAGATTTGACATTGACATCAATGCAGACCAGACAATGCCCCCTTTCAAAATTCTGGCAAGTTATATTTAGCTTATATTGACTGTTATGAACACAATTTGAAATCATAAATACAACTGCAACTAATAACAATGCCCTTAATGTTGTTTCTCGCTTAGCTAATCTTATATATAAAAAAGAGATTTTAGATTAAAAAAAATTTTGCTTCTATGAAATAAAATGAAGACATTTTAGTGCAACATGCAGCTTAAGCAAAGCCAAGTCTTAAAAATTTGGAGATCTATGAATATCTTCTCTTTGATATTCCCTAGGATAAGAAATTAAAAACAAACAAGGAAAAGTAGTTCTCAAATTCTATGAGACAAGAAAATTCTGTGATATTAGCTGTATGATTTTGTTATTTTGCCAAGTTAAATGTTTGTAGGAATCAAGAAACTTCTCATTGAGCAGTCTAAGTTCAAGGAAGTGTTTGTAACATTTGTTTTTAATTCTCATCACACAGGTGTTTGTAGTGGGATTTCATCAGATAGCTAAAGTTATTTATGTTGAAGACAAAAATGTGCAAAAAACTTTAATACCATAATTTAAAGAAGGGAATACAAACTTCATAAGAGGCTTAATACAATATTGTGAAAAGATTACCATTTGCTTTGAGATATGGTCAAGCACAGAACACCAGCCAAATACTAATCATCCTTACAGAGGAAATACAGGGCTGGAATTTTTCTAGGACAGGCAAATGTTGAAGTAAAAATCATTGGGATACTCAGTCTGCAAATATTCTTGTGTGAAGAGGTAGGAAGATTCCACAGCTGTGAAGATGTATCCTCTCAGTTTCAGCCTGGGTGATTGATCGCTTCCTCTGACAGCCCTAACTACAGCTTTGGAAAGGCTTAGAGGTTGGAAGCTGGTTTGCATCTAACCCACTGACTCCTAGAAAAGGATCCCAGGAATATCCTGTTAAGAAATAGAGCTTTTCTGAAGTATCATAAGCTACAGGGACGATAACCAGATATCTTGTTGGAGTTTCTTGGCTGTGATGTGTGATAGTGAAGCGTGGCCTGTCCACGGCAGGTTTACAGGTTGGAAGGTATTAATCACCTCAGTTTAAGTGGCTGGTTACAAGTCCCTTGTAATGCACCTTGTGGATCTCTGTAATGCTCAGAATGAGAAAAGTCAAAGCATAAACTATAACACAGAAATGTTGTAAAAATGAAATTTGTAACGGGTTGGAAAATAACTATTTTAATGGAATTATGACATGATTGAGTAACGAGGAAGAAAATTTAAAATTTTCAATTTTTTCATAATTTTTTGGTGCAATCTCTTTAACAAAAATAAGTATACAATAAGACATTTCTCTTACTCTCAGTCTTCTGGTGCAAGTTAATAATATGTGGAATGTTCACATTTTCAGGGTTTTTATAAGATTTTGCCTTTATCTTTTTGAGATTTCTTTTAAAGATCTATTCTTTCCCTTTCAGAGACAATATAAACTGTCTGAGCAAACAAACTGGTTGAGTTAGCAACCAGGAGGAATGAAACACTACTAGCACCTAGAGAGATGTGTTTCCAACAATCCCCTTAATGAGGTGATTTCCCTTTGAAGTCAGTCTGACCCATGGGTAATAGTTTTCTACCAACTCCAACATCAAGAGCAGCTTGCCAATATTCTTGTCCTTTAAGGCTCACTGTGACAACCATCTTTTCACAGAACCACAAAATCACAATTTTCAATTAAATAGATGCTCTGCACATATACAACTGCAATGCTTCTCAGAGAGAACAAAATTCTTTCAATTGTTTTGACAACGTAAGTCTTTCCCTCTTTGAATGTAAATTGGGGGTTCAGATGTGTCCTTAGTAAAAGTTTGGGTTGTGGGGCTAGTAAAGAATGAGTAGAAAAGTAGCACACCACAGGCAGTGGGAGTCTTCACTCTGATTCATTGGTTCCAGCCATCCAATTATCTGAAAAATAATAACAATTCATTGGAAAGTATTTTCTTTCTCCTCTGCCATGCCCATAGCTATTCTCTATCACATTTCTTTATCTTGTATACATAAATTTCACATCTCTTGTTAAACAAGTAAATAAGATATGACTTAAAAGATCTGCAACACCAAGCCATTTGCTACTGTGATGTCTAATGAAGTCTAACCCAAAAAAATATCTTTTTTGTATGAGAAGTGCCTTTTTTTTATCTAGTAATTTTCATTTTTAGCTAGGAAATATCTTAGTGAAACATTTCAAAAAAATCAGTACAGATAAGAATACTGCAGTCTGCTATTTTGATTTAAAGTTTGATTGAATATATAAACAAGAATGAAATATTGGAAATTGTGGCAAGATAAAAATGTTTGTGTTGGACTATAAACCTTCAAGCAAGAAATTCCTTTAATTTTCATCCTTCTTCTTGCTGTTTCATTCATACATAATCTATAAATTCAAAAAGGAGCTCTGCACCCTGTAAGTATTAAGGCCTAACACATGGCAGGGTCAGTGACAATCTGAATTCAGCTGAACTAAGTGTTCAGGAAGTTGAATATGTGTGTGCTGGAGTGGGACCTTATAGGAAATCTTACTGAGGCAGAAATATAAGCAATTTTTCTTTTCAAGAAATGGCAAAAAATTCCTTAGATGAGACTTAAGCTTAGAAGTGATAAGCACTTTTTTGAAAGTACTTTTCAGTGTTTTTGAAAATGTGCTCCCTCAAAATGCCAATCACAGCTTCTGAGCATTTAATTGCTTGACAGTTTCAGTGCCCCTGCTACTAGTGGGACTGCCTGGTGTGAGGCTGTGGCTGAATTTCTCACTGCTGCTCTGACAGGCTTCAGGCACAAGAAAGGTGTCATCAGTTCTCTGCAAACCATGCCACAGCAACAGCTGACCCAGCTGGAAAAGAAGGTGGGAAGAGGAAAAGGTGAATTAAGACCTTTTAGAACTCATTATTAAAGTTATTAAAGTGCATTTCAAAGATTTTCTTAAAAGCTCTTATTGACAAATAAATTTGTTAAGGAAAAAAATTCCCAAATGGTTACATGATCTGAAAAATTTTAAATGTTACTTGTTGTTATTTTGTAGAATCATTTCAAAATCAATTTTGTTTTGTTTTTCTAACAACAAAAAAAAAATTACACCTTCTTTCTTGTTTTCCTTTTTGTTTTATAATTATTTATGTATTTGAGGTTTTTTTGTTTCTCAGCTGTTACACTAAATTATTTGTAACAAAGGAGAACACTATTTTTAAAAATCACTGTCAGAAACTTAAATTATGCTGGACTTCAGTTCAAAGTAATTAGGAGTAACTAAGATTTTCAAATTTGTCTAAAGAAGATGGATGATAAAATGCCTTCAAAATATATCTTTGGTATTCTGGCCAGTTCCTATGAATCTTCGACATAGGACTATGTGTCATCAGGTACTATGATGCCAAGACAAAACTTAAAATTTCATGGCTGCAGATACTTATGCACAGAGCCAAAGTGACAAGTAAAAACAATGAAAAAATGTTGATCCTTCTCGTAGAAGCCTAGAATTCCAAGTCATTTACTGCAAGAATGCAAAAGTGAATTATGATCTTTTTTCCTCCCCACAAGCCTTCACTTTCTTCTATGAACACAAAAAAATAAAATCAGATTAAATTTCGTAGGGCTTAAAAGAAATGCTGGAAAATCTTCAGACAATATTTCTTTTCATAGGAGACATTAGAAGTGTAATTTCCCTTTCTTCATTAGAGTTCGAAGTGTTGTAACATCATTAAAGCTAAATTTGCTACAGAATCTCTAAAAACAGTAACTTCTTTTTTTCATTATTCTTTTTTGAATAATAAAAAATAATGTGGGGTTTTTTTGTTTTTTTTTTTTTTAGCACTAGCTGTCATGTATGTGGTGTCACTTGGAAATAGCAATTGTTATTGTTCATCAATAACAATTTCTGTTTCTGGATCAACAACAGCACACCATGCAAAGGTCTGTCAGGCTCTTCAGTGACTGTCTCTCAGTGAGGGAAATTTAGAGTTCCACGGCTCATGCATTTCAGCACTTATAGCATCCATACCCTCATCTCCTTGCAGAGTAGATATATTCAGAATATTTCAAGGTTGTATACATATCCTGAATTAGATATTAAAAATCCCAGAAAAAATTTGAGCAGATGGGTCTCCTTATGAATACCTGCTTTGTCCAGACTTGGTGACTCTCAGAGAGCAGTAAAAAAAACCCTACTATGACTATGTTAGGGTAACTTACAAGCATGCTCACAAACAGAATCCTTCACTGTCTCAGTAAAAGATGCAGGTCCTACATGTTCATGTACTTTATTTCTCTGCCCCATGTCTGCCATAGAAACATAGTTGTTTCTGAAAATCCATGTTAAACTAAAAAAATGTTAAGTCATATCATAAAACTTTAAAAAAACCCAGAGGAGATTGTGCTTAAATTTTCTTTAAAAGTAAGTCACCCTTCAGAAAGAAGATGTTGAAAATTTCAGTGAGGAAGGTGAAAGTTTTAGATAACTGGTTAGTAAGTGAAGAGAGATTGTAATGGTAAATGGTTTATAACATAAATGTTAAACTGTATAAAATTTGAATAATCCTAACCTACATAAGTCATCCCATTGTAAGACATAAATAATGAAAGCCATCTGATTTAATAAATATAATGGGCTGTTCATACTTAGTACATTATTATGTACCAATTAGATGCTAAATTCGAAGAATTTAGCTAAATTATAAGACTTTAACAAAAAAGACAGCAGCTGAAAACAGCCTAAAATTCCTGTCAAGAAAAGAGGGGTTTAAAGTAACAATTTTGCAATATTTGCAAGAGAAAAGTAACTGAGAGTGAAAAATGCAGAAGTCAAAGACAGTCTGACCTTTGGGTCAGAGAAGATGAAAAAGTTATTTCGAAATGCACTTTTTTAAGAAAAAAGAAAAGAGAAAGGCATTGAATGCAGAAAGCTGAAAGCAGAATCTTAACACAGTAAATGGGAATAAATGAGTAGACATGAGGCAAATGTCATGTTCATGTTCAGATGTAGAAGTCAACACCTAGAACAGCAAGAGGCATTTTCATATCAAATCCCCAACCAAATCTTATATTTGTCACTGTTCTCCCTGTGGGTATTCTGCAGTTTCTGTTTCAGGGATATCCTTGTGATCATTTCTGATCGCCTCTGAACTAGCCTCTGGGCTCAATTGTGGTGATAATGATGACCTGATGATTTTGATCAAATTAAAAAGTGTTTAATTAATCAAATTTTGTGTAAGACAAACTATGATTACTTCAGACAATGGGTTTGACTGATATTCGTCTTCTAGTCTAGACTGAACTGTAAGGTTTGTGAGATGCTACAACAAGGATTCAATAGTAAAGTACTTTTTGAATTTGTTTTCTCAGCCTTAGTCTGGTCAGGTTAGTTTGTGTCAATTTCCTCATCTCTGTTAAATTTGACAGTTCCATCTTTATATCCAAAGAGATATGATATATGACATTCCCTCTTTTCCTGACATGGGGAGCTATGGGAAAATATAGCTTCAAATTTTTGCTACTCTTCCATCAGGTATTTATCACATTTAAGATACTTCTGAGTTTTTCCTTCTCCAAGCTGAACAGGCCCAACTCTCTCTGCTTCTCCTCATATGACAGATGCTCCAGTTCCTTGGTGATCCCCATGGTACTTTGGTGGACTTGGTTATGATGTCTCTTCTGTCCACATCTTGCACACTCCACTTGTCAGTCTTGTTACAGAATCATAAAATCACAGAATCACAGAGTCATAGAATCACAGAATATGCTGAGCTGGCCTTTCTTACTTGATAGGGGCTCTCCATGTCTCTCCACCACTGTTCCTAGTTTAAAGCTTTCCTCATCACTTTGGCCAGCCTGTTGGCAAAGATGTTTTTCCACCACTTAGAGGTGGAAAAAAGACCCAGGGTGGGTCTTTTCTCTTCCTTGCAGTCCTCATTTCTCAACAAACATCCGATAGTTATAGAAACCAAAGCCCTCCTGTTGACGTCAGCTGCACAAGCACTGGTTGACCTACAGGGTATGACCACTCCTTCTCAAGACCTTCTTTCCCCTTCCTCATCAGGATCAAGGGTACACCAACTGCACTGCTGTGCTCTTGAGTGTCTCCTCCAGACCCAAGCAGTGATGCTTGATATTTACCTGGAATTCTCTGGTACTACGATTGATGTACACATGAAAAAGCAGGTGAGGTCTGCTGTTGCCTGAGGACTAGACAAACCTTGGCAGTCTTCCCACAATATCCCAAACTTGCCCCTCTGGCAAGAAGCGGATGTCCCCAAACAGTAGGTCAGGTCAGCAACTGGAGCCTCCCCCCGCTACAGCAAGAACACTGCTGTCACTTGCGGCTTCCTCCTGGTCCTACTGCATGGTTCAGTCTCAGCTGGCTCCTCTCACTCATTGGCAAGAGCTCCCAAAGCCTCATCTACCAATCTGCAGGTGGTGCAGGAGCCATCCTCCCTGGGTACAAGAAGTCACCAGCTTCCAACCTCCATCCTCATGGAAATCTCCACTTCTTGGCTGAAGCATAGACTATCTCCACCTTCAGTATAGCTAGGGGTCCAGGGCCTTGGAGAAAATCAAGTCAAACTCATTCTCTTGATTCATGCCATTCTCATACTTAAGTCACAGATTTTAAACTATCCTCTTTAAAACAATACTTTTTTTTCACTTTGATATTGTCATGTAAGCAAATTTAATCTAATCACACTAATTCTGAGAAGACAGGATGAAGAAATAAAGGAAAGGGACTGAAAGAGTAAGGAAGGAATTCTTTGTCTTGCTTTCACCAAAATTCCATCAACATGATATCATTAAGAAAGGATCAGCCAGAGATGATCAATCAAAAACAGAAAACTCACAGCTAGTTCATAGTGAAATCCCTATGCAATGAAAAGCCAGTAACAATATTTCCTTGAATCTGTAACGTCATGTTTGAAGCCAGGATCTCTTCAGTGAGGGGGTCATGACCTCTCCAGAGGTCACCAAAAGTAATCATAGTGAAGCATTGAAAATTTATTAGTTACTGTAAACAAAGTCTTGCCTTTCTGCTCCCATTCTATCCTTTACCTTCAAGAACAAATGCCAATCTATCATCAAAACCACAAAATGTATGCACAGATAATTCTTGCAGGCTTGGCCCTATTACTATGTATATGTGTTTTCCTGCTGGCTTATAGGAAATTTGAAAGTTTCCTGACATCCTGCTGTCATTTTACTTTATGGAAGCCACACTGGGATTCTAATAATGTGGATGACAGGGCACACAAAAATCTCTGGCACTGGTAAGGCATGATCTCAAAAGTGAATAAACATAAAATCACAGAATCACAGACTATCCTGTGTTGGAAGGGACCCTACTCCTGGCCCTGCATGGGACAGGCCCAAGAATCACACCATGCGTCTTCAAGCATTGCTCAAATGTTTCTTGAGCTGTGGCAGACTTGGTGTTGTGACCACTTTCCTAAGAATCCTTTTCCAGTGTCCAACCTGCCTCTGGGTGAAAACCTCTTCTCAATATCCAATCTAAGCCTCCCCTGATGCAAGTTCATACCATTACATGGTATGGTATGAACTTGTTCATATCATATGATATGTGATATCATATCAACATGAAACACTGTCATATGCGGCCAGGTCATGGCAAATAGTATTCCAAGATAGTCTTCAATTCCAACACAGACCATTCTATGACTCTGTAAAATAATATAAGGTAGATATGCAACTTCATGAAATTCCAGAGTAAAGCAGCATGCAAAAGAAGTTGAAGCCAACAAGGGATGGCAAGCTGCCTGCTCTGAGTATCCCTGAGGAAAGAAAAATGTGCCTTTCCAGGATGATCAGCAAATCCCCACCTTGTCTTTGCAATTGGGTTTCTGTTGCTGCTGCCAAAGACAAGAGAGAGGACTGGAAAAACGTGAAGGAGGTATTTCCCGACAACAATAGCTCTTCCTCTGAAACTCTTTTCTGGCTGTTTTCCCTGGCCTGAGCCTGAGATTCCCCCATACTGGGAGCTGGACCTCTTCCAGTTACCTGCCAATTCATGGGAACCTGAGAAGAGCGTAGGGACACTTGGATGTGAAACACTGGTGTTTAGTGGGAGCTGTCACACCAAAGGCAAGACAGAGGAGTGGGAAACAGGAACTGAGACGGGAATGTGGACACTGTACTCCTGAAAAAAAGATGGAGGGGTTCCAGGAAAGAAAAAGGAGGCATGGTCTCACTCAGGTCCCCTGGATCTTCCTGACCTCTTGGCATCTTTCTCCACTTACTATTGCTTGCTATTACCCCATGCTTACTATTTCTGATGGCACCTGGGCAAAGCTGCAAACATATTTTCTGAGTTTATCTGTTCAGGCCTGTGGAGATGGGGAAAAAGTTGCTTACCCCAAGCCCCTGCAATTCTGTTCATGATCCCACTGCTCTCTGGACTAACACCTGCACTGGTTTCATTTAGATCTGTCTCACTTTCCCACGAGCTATGCCTATTTTTCTGAAGGGCAGCAAGAGATCTTTGCCTCACGGAAAGGTCATCTTAGGGAAGTACTACCTAGTTCCCTGAGCACAATAATCCTTTGCTTCCTATTTGCTTCTGTTGTCTATCTTTAAATTGGTGCTTCCATCCAGTCAGTCACCCTTTGAGTACCCAAGGTGAGACATGTTGATGCTTAATCATTTGCTGCAGTGTACAATAGCTAATTGTCTCAGCAGAGGATGCCTGCTTTACCTTGCAAAACACATCTCCAGGTACCTTGTCAGAGTTTGGTGTGTTCCAAATAGCCCACTCCAGCAGAATAACAACAATCAGGATACAGGCACAGCCAGAGAGCTCTGATCTGAGATGTCAACATCAAAGCAACCAGCAAGGCAAGAACACAGCTCAAATACACCACTCTTGGTCTAACATGCAAATTCCAAATTGATGGGCAAAAGAGATCTTAAAGAGTTGGCATTAGACTCTCAGCAATCTTTGGGCCTGAAATCAGAGACATTTATAGAGTATTAGGGGCAAGACCTCTATGGGTACTGAAAGCCTGGTCAGAGAGGGATTTTTAAGAATCAGTGCAGCCAGAGCTTGTGAGAAAGTAAAATCTTCCCATGCAACAAGTAGGAGAAAAAAATGTAAACACTCTTGCATCTGGTGTTTGTTCTGTAAAATGTTCGTGTCATTTATAATTAGCCAGTAGTCTTGGGGGTGTCAATCACTGAACGAATCATGTAGTCTCTGGATGAACCTCTCTATAAAAGAGTGAGTGTGTGCTAATAAAAAAGCTTTTGCCTTCTGAATCTTCTAAAGTCCATGTTGGATTTCTCTGTCCCTAAACAACAACAGACAGGGCCAACAATGAACTCAATGGAGAGTCAAGTAAGAGCTGCTGCCCCACAATAGATTATAGGAGAGATATATTATAGCAAATAAACAAATTCAAAGTTTATTGCCTAAAGGAACAAGAAAGTGCTGAAACTGAAATCAGGATGTGCCTTGAATGGTAGCTGCAGCTTTATAACTCTGCAAATATTCTTTAAAAAAAAAAAAAAGAGTTAGACACAATGTTTGAAAGGTGGAACCATCTGAGTGCTGAGTAGGTGAAAGATGAACATTTGGGTCTTATGCACATCTCTCTGTCCATGTTCAAACCTAAGTTATGCTCTTCCATATTAGAATTCAAATGAAGATAACATCGGAACTGCTTCATGCCTTACACCAATAATTAACAATGACCAGTTTCTTTCTTTCAACCTCAGTTTCCAATGTGAGTTACACCCGCACTGAATTACATTTGGGACTTTAAGTGTTATA
>VZRF01003351.1:66506-176572 GCA_013396875.1 Vireo altiloquus | reverse complement strand
GCTGGCAGGCTGCTCCCTGATGTGAGCTGCGACCGTGGAGGCAAAGAAAGAGGGAGGGCTCTCTCCTCTGGGTACTAAGAGCCTTTATTCACAGTAGCAGATCCCGAGGGGAAAGACCAAGAACAAAGGAGTGCAGGGGATTTTATAGTGAGGGGGGTGGAGAACATGAGAACCGATGAACAAAGGGTACAGGGGTGGATCTGGGGATGATTGACAAAACAGCAAGCAGTTGGGGGTTAGCAAGGGAGGGATTAAGGAACAACAACCAATGGCACACCGAATAAAGGGGAATTTTCTGGAGGGGAAGGTGTGCCTTGGGGGACTGACAGGGTCTCTCTGCTCATGGGGGACTGGTATGGGGGGGGAGGGGAGAGGAATCCCTGCCTAAGAGGCGAGGGAGGGATGTGGCTAAGCAAGGAGAGGAACAGAACTGAGGGAAAGGGTAACCGTAGGAATTGGGGTACAAAGCTACAACTTGTAACTGAGGTGTGGAGCAATCACAGCAATTGAAAACTCTCTAACAGAACTTGCTCTCTAACTTCTCTTGGGGGGTCCTCAGCTTGCCCCAAGGAAAACCACAACAAGGAAAAAAGAAGCAAGCTCTCCTGAATGACATACAAGCAGAAGTCTCTGATATTTTCCAATGCAGTCAACTATTTCTTCTTCAACAGATTTCTCCTGACCTGAGGTCTATGTTTTCCTTGTACATTTGTGTTTTACAGTTGTGAACCACAATATTTCCATTTTATTTCAATCCAATAGAGGAATTAGAAACTAACGCTCCGAAAGGCAGTCTCTCTGTTTATGGCATTGTATTTTACTTATGTCCCTCAGTGCAAAAATTATCATAGATTTAACTTGTTTTCCTATATCTGAACTCCTGTTATGGAGTGTATATACACACTGCATCTTGAGGCATGCAATGTTTCTAGTGCATTTCACATAATGTTACAGATTTTAGCAAATTTATGTCATCCTGATGGTCTTTGAAGGAATTACAATTTCAGATTTACTCATCTACTGCAGCTAGGAACCTCAGACTAATGCCAGATGGGAGACGTATTCATAAATCTTACAGCTCTGATGCTTTGCATTGTAATATTTGAATATTTTAATCAAAAGAGAAAAGTGGTAAGAAAGTTGCATGGATATTATTTGGAATACTTTTTATACACAGAGTGCAAAGCAAAGAACCTGGCTGGGGAGATGTAGGAGTATCGCAAAGTAGGTTCTGAAATAATAGGATGGTACCACTGTGAATAAGAAGTGCTGGAAATCTTTGGGCAGACACAGATTCCAGACAAATGCCCACCTAGCTTCTCGTTCACCCCCTGCTCCTCAGCTGGATGTGAGGAAACAATCAGATAAGAAAGTTTTGGGGTCATAGAAAGAGAGGGAAATCTTTACCAATTACTGCTGCAGGCAAGAGAGACTTGAGCTTGGGGAAAAATATTTTTTATTCCCAACTAAAGGAATTTAAAGATCAAGCAGGGGGCTAGGAATTGATGTCTTTTCCCTGGGACAGGGACAGCACCCAGGGAGCAGCTGGAGGCTCTGCATCCCCCAGAGGGTGCTGGCACTGCCCAGGCTCCCCAGGGAATGGTCCTGGCCCCGAGGCTGCCAGAGCTCCAGGAGCGTTCGGACAGCACTGCCAGGGATGGACAGGGTGGGGTTGGTGGGGTCTGGGTAGGGACAGGGGATGGATCAATGATCCTGGGGGATCCCTTCCAACTCCATATCCTCTGTGATTCTATGATTCTGAAATAGATTTGTTTTGTAAGAAGTAAAAAGTGAGTTGATAGGCACATTGGGAGAGTCTCTTGTATGGAGCTGGCCTGGGAGCTCTCTGGGGAGATTGTGTAGACAAATTACCTGATAGTTTGATCTTGTGATTGATCCAAAGACACTGCACCAGACCACCTGGAGAAGGAGAAGGCTGCAATGATGGATTTATAGAAAACTATCAGAGGATTTATAGAAAACTATCAGATCTGAACAAGTGAGTTATTTTGCCTTCCTGTATCTTGTATTTCTGCCATGTGCCTGATGCAAGTTTATCTTCTGCTTACTCTGTACAGAGAGTTTTATGTGCAGTTAATTCTGTGGACTATCAGCCAGGATATTTTTGCAGTGTGCGTGTATTTCCCAGAAGTGCTGCTATATGAGGATCTGGGAATAAGCCATTAAGATTTTGTGAGAGCTTTGTTCTTTCCTACAGGGTGTTGTAAATAACTTGAAATAATTTGGACTTAAGCAAAAAGGAATTAAGAAGTTGACTGCTGTTAATGAATACTAATGATTGCTGGAAACATGATCAATGTGAGGCACATATTATTAGTGAAGGTGCCCTTCTTAAACTTCATTAATCACCAAGATACCTAGGAAGCAACAAATAATTCCTCGCTATTTGGCAACAGCTAAAGGAAGAGCCAGTTTGTAATTGGTGTTAAATTCTGTATTCCTGTCTCATGCTGATGTAAAGCAAGATTGCTGCAGTTTGTGCTGGCATAAGCAAAAGATGTTTAATGCCCAGCTGGTGCAAAGGTGTCTGAATAAATGACTAATCCTAGTGGAGTCAACCAGGTAAGGTGTGGGTTTATGGCCAATCCAGGATTTCAAAACAAGTCTGGAAGGGCTCCCATCTGGGCAGAGTGAGGCCATGGATGTGAATAGTCAATGGGATTGTAATGTCTTCTGAAATCCCATACCCTACAAAGATCCATCCTTCTTCTTTTCCCTAATTAAACACTGTCATCGTAACAAAAAACTTCTGAACACATTTTTAGTAAAATACTAAACATGTTTAGCTTACCATATGAAGGCCTGGCTTTTATCTTTGTCCGTGTTATTTTTCAGATTGCAAACTTTTTTAGGTTTCCGTACTGTGCATCAGGTATTCCTTCCTTAGCTCTACTAATTTTTATAATGACTAAGCAGAGATTGTGCCAGGAAAATTACTTTTGCTATTGAATTTATTTCCAATGTGTATTTTCAACCTGTTATTTGATTTCTTTGGTTTATCAGTCTTATTAATGATATTATTGATAAGGCATGAATTTATAGTGGAGGCATCAGTTGTGTTAAACTTATTGCTGTCTAGCAATATTTACGCTTAGCTGAGTTTGGAGTGTTTTCCTTCTTCCTAGGAATCTCCACAGAAAAGTCTTGTGGTGTTCAGTTATCTCAATTCAGAATTTCACTCTCATGGAATTTTTTGATGTCTGTGTTTGAAGGAGCTCTTCTAGCCCAGTCAGATTGATTTTTAACTTGCAGTTAGCCCAGGCTTGATTTTAATTTCTTGATTTATGTTGTTATCTTCTGTTTCATTTCAAGAAAATACTTTTTCACCTCTTTGTCCTCCTTATTGACTTGAAGTTTGCCATCCAGTTCTTTCATTTAAGTCACAAGCAGGCCAACCGTGTCAAGAACTTCAGACCTCTTCAGCATCGTGTGCTGTAATTTTACTCTTCAGTAATTAGTCCCTTCAGCAATTCACTCAGCAACTGCTCTTCCTAGGAAGTTGCATTAGATTCCATTGATAACCTGCTGTGGAGAGTTCTTTGAAGAAGTTTACCTTTCCCAAGTGTGATTTTTCTTTTTTCTGGGCTTTCTTGCGCTCATTTATGCTCTCACAGTAAAATATCTTGTAGGAATACAAAGATCTTCAACTTGGAAACTTAAGTGTTGTAAAGGAATTGGCTTTTTGCTATTCAGTAGGGATGAAATCGGAGCTCTTTTGATAATTTTCCACAATTTGCCAAGTAAATTAGATTTGGTGTTAAAAAAAGTGAAGGGAGAATAGGCAAAGCAAAGGTTTGCATGGGTCTTCTGGAGAGCCTCACAGCAGAAATTCTCTGGGAATATTTACCTTTGTTACTAGATTTGGAGAACAAAGCAGATTAGTGGCATCTCCTCTGTGCCACCACCAGTGCTTGCAGGAAAAAAAAAATCATTTTGAGGCACAGAATGAGCTGTTCATTGTACGGCAGTGGCAGAAATACTTTTAACTTTATTCTTAGGATTGTGTATTAGACCTGTGGTAAATTTAGCATCTTTCTTTCAGGAGCATTTTTATTTTCTTGCTGTACAGAGAGTTCAGATACTGCTCATAGTTAACCTTCAGATTCCAACCCTAAGGATCATGGCTTTCTTTTAGATCATCACTCAGCGAAATTTCAAGGGAAGCTGTTTTTATCAGTGGAGCAACGCACTCCCTTTCTTCTCATGTTTGCTTTTGTCTCTGTCTCTACAAGAAGCAGCTTCTGGGAGGAAACTTTCCTGTGAAAACTTTAATGTTCACTCCCTTGGCAAGGTGCAGAGAGCTCCAGCCCTGCTGGTCCCTGAGCCCAGGGTTTTGGGTGAAGTGCTCTGTGCGCAGAAATGTTTGTGCCTGGGGTTGGTGTCTGTGGCTGAGGGAGGAGATTTGGAGGGACAGGGCAGCTGGGACTGTTTCTGTGAAGCTGCTTTTCACTGTGAATTTAGAGAATCAAAAGTGGGTTGGGCTGAACCCCAGGAGTTGTAGGTGATGTAGGACCTGGCCATGGAGTTCTTGCCTCGTTCCCTTCAATGAACTGCAGAAGTTTTCAGGCCTTTTGTATTCCTGTATTTTTACACACGTAACATGAGGAAAAGTAAACATTTGTACTCCATAATGTTCTTAATGAACAGTTATAAAAAGTAGCTGAATTACTCCTTTTGACTAAGTAACACAATTCTATGTTAATAATTGTGTGTTTACTGGCAGAGGATAATATAGCTGAGTAAAAACGCATGGTTACTCTCACAAAAAGATGATAAAACCTGGCTAATTAATCTGTGTAAAAGATAAGGAGAGGCCGACTGTGGTTCACAGCAGTTTGCTATGGACAAAATTCTTCTTAGCACATTATGGTCACAAATTGTCACTCAGATGTTTTAATGATAAATATTTAATTATCCTGTAATCATTCTGTAATTTGTTTCTACCCTTTATATTGCACAGTGATTATTTTATAATTAAATATTAATTTATTAACGTGATTATGTTTGTGTTAGAGCACAGAATTAACATTGAGTTAATTATGAAATTTTTCAGACGAAGCAGTTTGAAGTAGTAACCTGTCCCTTTTCCCAGAAGAAATGAAACAAGAACTGTATTCAGAACATATTCCAGGGTAGTAAAACGGGATAATCTCATGCATGAATTATGGCAGACCTGTGGGGACCGAGGTAATTTACCCATTTAAAAACGTGTAAAGGAATATTGCTGGTTTTCACACAGTTAATACTTCAGCAAGGCCTGATGATTCTTGTACTAGTTGTTTTCAGGGGAAATTAGCATTCAGATTCTATTATCTGTTTAAGATGCTGATCTTCATATGCAAAGACATCACAACTACACTGGAAACATTTTGTAATGGAATTATGGAGCTAAAAAATGTGCACCCCCAGGCTGGCAGGGAATGTTCATAGGATACTTTATAGATCAGGTGTTGTGGTTTCTAAATGAGTCGTGTCAGTGTCTAATGAGTTCTGAAAAAGGAAAACATTGGTGACTAGGTCAATATTTTAAAAGGCCCAACCTGTTTAATTTTGAGGTATTAATTCCTGGGGCAATACTAGGAATAGTAAAATGTGTGGAACGATTTTACCTAGATAACAGTAGAGTTTACCTCTGTGCTTTTCTGCATTATTTTTACACCCAACAGGGAAAAAAATAATTCCCTTTAACAAATAAAACCTCTTTCTTTGCTGGTCTTGACATGGAATTATGAATTATGAGGGTGTTGTTTTTTTTTTTTTTTTCCCAATCAGAGAAAATATCTTCATTGTGAAGTTTTGTTTACTACTAAGGAAAAGATTGTTTCATAGCAATACGGAACAGTGTGTTTGGAGAGAGTGCAACTCTAAAAACATCATTCTACCCCATATTTTTTTATTTTATTTTTTTATCGTATCTCTCCTTGCCAAATGGCCTTGCCTCTGCTTGGGCTGAGCTTTGTGTTACTGAAAATGCTGCCTAAGGTGACTTAACACAGGCTCCCAGGCTATTTAGGGAATTATTAAAAGAAACAGGCAGTTTCATAACAAATGCAACTTGCTCTTGCAGAAACATGAGTCGTTTCTCCTCTTTGTTTATCTCGGCACATTTCTGATATCCTTTGCAGTAGTTCATCACATGACTGAATTCAGCCACATAACCTCGGCATTCTCAGTGCATTACCAGGAGTGGCTTATATTGTGCTATCTGAAACAGGGGACAGTGTTTCATAACCTGCTTTCCTCCCTCTGCATTCCTCTTGTTCCTTATCAATCTGCTGCAGTTGCAGAGTGCAAGTCTCAGTATTGGAAGCTTTTTATAGTGAGCTTTGGGAAAGGTCAAGTACCTTAGGCTGTTCAGATGTTTTCATTAGTAAGATTATTTCCTGGTTTATGCTGTTTGAAGGTATGCCAAATCAATAGCTTTCTTAAGAGCAATATTTAATTTATTTTTTTAAAAGGACTGTTTTTTTGATCTTAGCTTGATAAATTCTTTCCTTGCAGAAAATACAGGTGATAAAACTAATTATTGGGTTTTTTTACATCTTTTATCTGATTTTGGACACACTGTAAATGTAGCCAGCGTTATTCATAATTCATCATTGTGTTTGGAACTAGACACTGTAGGTATCAAATAAAGGTGTTCAGATAAAGAAGAAACTTGGAAAGCAGATATAAAAGCCTTAAAGAATGAAAAGAACCTAATCTTACACTTTAGATATCAACAGAAATATCTAAATATTCCTCTTCAGGTAAAGCCATAGCTGTCTATCACTTTCACAGTTGCATGGTCACTTGTGTCCATCTGGTGTCTGGAGCTTTGCTGACCAATCATTGAGCCAACCCCAGGAAAAACAACTCCAGTCTCCATTTCCTCCTCCAGGAAAGTCATCATTCTGAGTTAATGTCCTAAGCTCCCTCAGCAAGGGATCAGTCAAGCTGCAGCTCAACCACATGGGAAATGTGTCCAGGAAAGAGGTTGAACTGGAAAAAAGAGTTTTATTGGATAGAAGAGGTAGCAAGAGATGAGCTCCACAGCAGGATGTAAACTGCTTTAGGTACACTGTACTTGGACATGGGGAATATGAGTCAAATGTGCTGGGCCAGGAGGAGAGAGAACTCCCTTCTCTAGTTTAGTGACAAGTGTTAATGTAGAAGACAAATGTTGCTGAGTTAAAAGCCAAAGAAAGGAACCCTTGCTCTAACTTAGCTCTGGTCTCACAGAAAGTCATGTCTGTAACACCTGAAATATTACTGGAGAAAATGTACTTGCTTGAGGTATTAGATGAGAATTTTGAGCATTGCTCCTGCAGATTAAAGCACATACATTTCCTTTAAATCTTAATTCTGGAGCACACGTCTAACTTGGAATCTGCTTGGTCTCTTGTCTACCGGAATGAGATTTAGAAAGGCACATTTGGTGTTTCCAATTAAGGTTTCGCACATTTGAAAATGTAGAGTGTATTCCCAGTAGGATTTAAGGAAGTGGTGGTATGGATCTTAGGAGGATGAGGCACTGAATTACACAAAATGACAGACAAACCACTTAGAACTGGGTGAAATAGCAGGAAGTACTGACTGCAGGTGCATGGCTGTCAGCGCTGTCACCATGCTCATGAGCATGAGGCCCTCAGTCTTCTGAGAAATTGTTTTTCCAGTAGTTCTTCACTAGATTTAAGTTTGAGTGTTCCCTTATAGAGAAAGAAGAAATGGACTAGACTTTCAGTAGAAGGAATAGACTCTCCTACTCCCTTTTGAGTAATTTTCCAAAGGCCTTAGTGAAACAGCAGCTTTCACCTGGGAGGTGTGGATGCCAGCTTTATTTGCAGCTGGGGGAAAGCTCCTCCTGCTCAGAACCAGAGTTATGTCCTGTCTGTGCAAGTTGACCTGATGCTTTTGGCTCATTGCTATGCCAAAGAGTACAGAGAAGTCACACACAAAAACCCCCTGACCAATCTGAGTTTTTTCTGAGCTTCCTGCAGGTTTTACACAGTTTTTCCAGTTGCAAGATTCCCATCTGGAATCTTGAAGCAGTGGGTTTGGAGCTGTCTTAAAAATATTTCCAAAAGAAGGAAATAGAAAGTGAGTTGCTGAGGTTTAACGTGGAGCTGAAAACTTGCATACATATTTTATTGAGTCTCTGGATAGCCTCACTGTGAACAAGAAGAGACTGAGTCACACAGATGTGCACTTTGGGAAAGACTTTGAGGCTTCCTCTGGCCAGCTTAACTCCCGAGGTCTGATTTAATACTGAAACCATCTTCTGCCCCTTTGATGTGGGTTAAGCTCTTTTCATCATGCCTGTTTAGGAGCTGTTTATTTTTCACTTAACCTTTCCCTTTGCATTTGTTTAATTAAAAGATTTCTCGAGAAGTCACATCACTGCAGTGCCACATTCCACCGCCTTTGTCAAGATTATATAGAAGTGCTTCTCTAATAATTGTCCTGGGATTTAGGAGAATTCTGCAAACAGGTCACCTCCCTGCCTCCGAGTCTGTTTCCCATATTAAACAGATTGCCTCTCTGCCTATAATACCTTGGAAGTCTGGTTTATCACACCACAAACAGGTACAGAACTGAAGGAAATCTCTCTCAGATAGCTGTTTACATCAATTGGTGCTGTTAATTTATGATCACTGTATTAAATCCATTTGGTTTTGTAAAAGGACTGTAAATTAACTCTGCGATTTGGGAACACACTGAAGTTGTTACTGCACACCACCTTATTAAAACATTTGAGCCCTTCTTGCCTGTACAAATACACTGTGATGCTCTGATAGTCTCTGTGGTTTTGAGCTGTGCTACTGCAGCACTGTAATAAATTTCTTTAATATTAGAGAAAAGTTGGGTGATGATTAAATATTGTTTTGTTTAATTATATGCTGTATTTGATTGCACGTATATATTGAGCCTCTTTTAGGTGTAATTCATAGTCCTTAATAGAATTCTTCCTTGAAATTTGGATGCTGCATCCAATATATTTTGCCACCGCTATTTCAGACACTGTACTGTCTATAGACATTTTGTTAGTGCAAAAAAGTATCTTTATTTTCATCATGCCATATTGCAGGGGCAACAAGAAAAGCACCAAATTCAGCAGTGCTTTTCTTCCAAAATTCCTTCTTTGAATCCATTCTGTGAGATAAAAAATAGCCCTTGAAATCATTAAAGATAAATTTATTAAAAATCCTACAAGTATTATATTCAAAAAGGCCTCAGTTTTTACGTTGAAGTGTCATCACTGGTGTAAAACACAGGACATTAATGAAGTGGGAGCAGATATCTTGCGCAGTAGAGATGTGAAAAGGTAAATTTAACACCTAACAGGTGTTAAGAGCCATAAATCACAAATGGCTCAGCAGTAATTTAATCCTTTGTCAATCAAAGTATTCACTATTGAGAAAACATCTCGCTGAGTATGCTATGTTTAATGGAAATGCTTGTTAGGTGGAGAGGCAAAGTGTAATTTTACCAGCATAACACTGAACGTGGTGCATTTTGAAACGGTTTGTGAACTCTCAGATATCGAAAAAGAGGAGTTTTATTGCTGGTAGTCATCTTTTGTTGTTATTTAAGAATTCTGTTTAAATTACACAATGGCAAATGCAGAAATGGCAAATCCCCCATTTAGCACCTACATAATATTTAGTGGTGTTCTACATTGGCCTTACTGCACAACAGATGAATAATTCAAAGGATTCTCAGGAAAGTAGTTTAAAATTGTATGGTCAGTAAAATCATTAAAATCTGGGTGAAAAGGCCAGTAAAATGTTTACCAGTTCTTTGACTTTGACTGTTGCAGCCTGTTTTTCACACAGACAGGCTCGGTGGCAATAAATGGAGGTTTGGGTTGGTGTGGGACAGGGAAGGTCTGGTTCTGTCTGTGGCACACAGAGGGATGGGGATGATGGTGATGCCTGAAATGGCTCCCTAGAAACAGAGACCAGACAGGAATAAAGGAATAAAGGAGGGATTGATTGGAAAGGCCTTCAGAGGTCACACTCTGGGCTCCAGAGGCTCCTGCCTCAGTGCATCCCAACATGGACAATGACAGCTCCCGAGTTCTTCCCACTTTGATCTCAACATCAATTGCCCAAGCAGAAGCCAGGCAAAGATGGAATTTGCCCAAGCTTGCCCCCCTTTCTCTCCCCAAGATGAAGGTTTGCAGTTGTTGGGCCCAGGAGGGTCTGGGTGTCCTTGGAGAGCGAGCTGGAGAGGCTTTGTTATGTCAGTGTGAGCATGAGAGAACAGCACTGAACGAGCTCCAGGGAACTGCAGAGTTACCCTGGACACGGCAGGGTTGGGAACAGAGAAAAGTTCAAACCTAAGGCGTCAATGGCAGCCTTCACTCTGCAGGGCTTGGCTGAGCCCCAAGCTCACCAGCAGGCACAGGCTGCCCACAGCTGTGCAGGGCTGCAGCCGCCACTGCCTTCGGAAGCAATTACTGCCTATAAGGGATGCCCTCTGCCCTGCCATGCTCCCTGCAAGGGAATTGAGCTCCCCACCAGCACAATTGCTCTTTGGACAGCTCCCTGCCCCGTTTCAGGCAGCGAGCAGGGTTCAGAGAGGCTCGCTCCAGAAATGGGCTGGAGGCATCCTGCTCGTTTGAGGGAGAGCAGCACTCACCGATGGGGCTGGGAGAGCAGAGAGAGGAGGAACAGTCGCAGCAAACTTGGCAACAACTTTTTGTCTGGCACATCTGGGCCTGGAAGTGTCAAAAATAGGTTAGAAATTGTTATACTCTTAATGGTAGTATTGTTTGATAGTTAGTAACTGTTATGTCGATAATGCATGTTAAAAAGTGTTGTTATTATAGAGGTTGTAAGTTAAAGGAAATACAGCATTCAACTTACCATATTACACAAAAGTAAAGTGCACTCCCCCACCCCCCAAGCAAACGAGCCAGCCTGGATGGGACTCTAAGAACCAGTCATGCAAATGAAGGATCCAAACAGAGACCAATCCAAAGGGACAAAAAAACAGTATAAAAAGAGGGACATCGAGGTCCATGGGTGTGCTGCTCGACATTGGACATCAGGAACATCCCTGCTCCGAAGAAGAAGATCCAGCTCCGGCTCTGCAGCATCAACACTCGTCGCTGACCGGAGCGCTCCTGCTCTGCTTTCCCCGGACTCAGCATGAGCTCTACCTGCCAACCCCTGTGCATTAGGCCACACAATAAAAGCTGAAATCATTTAGTACTGGGAGTGCATTCCTGTTTATAACAGAAGGGAGCTGTGTCCTCCCTCAGCTGTTCTCCACCACAGGCTCTGTTGTGCTGCAGCAGCACTGCCTGGCTCCTGGGCTGTACCCACCCTCTGGAATCACCTCTGCCCTGCAGAGCCCTCATGCTGGACTGATGTTTTCATGAAACATGGATCCGATCTCGAGGACAGGCTCTGAACTGTCTTTTTCTCCCCTAGATATAATTAAGTATGGTTCAGCAGGTTAATTCTCATGCTTAATCACATTTATATTGAGGATTAGGGTAAAGCAGATGCAGATACGTCATTTTGTCATAATTGACTGCAGTGAGGTGAGGTATATTCATGACTTCAGTGATCACGAGCATATAGAAAGTAGAAATTAATCTTCAGAAACCTCCAAGCAAAGTTAAGTCTTCTGTTTTCATAAGGACAACCACTTGTTCGTAGTGACTTAAATGCTCAGCATCCCAAAAGGAAACAAAACAACAAAAGATCACAATATAGGTAATTTTTGTTTAAAGCTGTGGAACGAAGTGTTTAAATTTGCCAGAATGGGTGTCTGTAACACAGTATGCAGAGAGAAATATCAGTTCTTGGCAGCCACTTCTTAGTATTCCAGAAAACAGGATAAATAAGAATTGTATACTGTTTATATATGTTGTCTAAACTTTCAAAAAGTGAGTTACATTTTTGGGTCATAATTTTGCCAGGGAAGATCTATTTATTATCCAAGTGTGATGTCACTCAGCAGATACCCTGCTGGCTTCATTTGCGGTGAGCAGTTCTGCAAAAGCAGAGACAACTCTTTTCCTTTCCATCTGCTGCTCAGTTAAATCCCTATTACGTTGGGTTGGTATTTATATAAATTGCTGGTAAATTCTTTGTCATTGCTTCAGATGGTAACTGTTCAGATTTCAGGATCCCTTTCCCCAAATTAATGGTGAGAGCTCATGCTGTTTTCAATTATTACAATTCATTCTATTTGCTTTGTAAAGAATGCTTTTCTGCATTTCAGTGAGGCACCAAAAATCAGTTTTCCATCGAGTCACTGGAATACCACTGGAATACCACTGGAACAGTGTTTTTCTGGTGTTGCCTGTACCGTGGGTACCTTTGGGCTCAGTGCTCCTCTCTTTGAAAGCCAGCCCCTCCTGAGCTCAGAGGGAGGTGGGTCAGAGCCTCGGTGAAACACAGAACAGCCTCCCCAGAAGAGCCTCAGAATTATCACTGTGATTCCAGCACAGTGAAAAAAAAGTGAATTTTAGTACATCTGGCATCATACAGTGAAGATACACACAAGAGTGACTGGTGAGAGTCCTGGTGGCTCTTTTTGATTGCAGGATTTCATTGCCTGAGCTGCTCACTTTGCATCCATTGACTCAGGGAATAGGTGCCCTGCAGTGGCAGAGTCTCAGAGGAAGGCGGTTTGAGAACTTGCTTGTGGTATTTAATATCCTAATTTATGCAACAGATTTTGAGTTGCTGACATAGGAGTGTGAGGTTGGGGTTTCTTTCCATTTATTTTGTTTGGGATTTTTTTTGACTGTAGAGGCTGCTTTGGCCCATTTCTGTTGCTTGCACGGAATTGAAATAGTATTCAGAGTGGTGGGCAACAGTACAACACCCACAGTCAGAAAACAGAAATGGGTCTAGAGCTGCACTCACTATTTATGTGTGCGTGGGAAGTGTGTGCAATCCTGGGACAGGCTGCATTGTGGTCAGTAACTCGCACTTCTCGTGGTTCAAACGATCCACATGCAGGCTGTCAAGGGTGACACATTTATCTAACACCTTGTGACAGATTCAGCGCAGTCCTGAGCTGGCAGACGCACTGTTTGGACCAAATGTTCCAACACCAACGCGTTGGGCAGGGAGCCAGCAACTGTTTGTCATGCAAATATAAATAACTGATACCACAGCAGTGGTGTCTTGCTGCAGAAAATCTGCTTTCTGCTACGAACAGAGTTCACTGGTTCTGTTTGAACCATAGAGGTTGAAGGAATATGTATTTTTTTCATTTTTTTAAATTGCATGCTCAAGTGTCAGAGAGCAATTGTTAATATGGTTTTAAACTCTGTAGTGTTTAAAAAGCCATGCTGTGTATGCTTGGAGTCTCTGCTGGTGCCTTTCTGTGTGTTTTTGAATGGTGTGTGGCAGGGTTTGGACCCCTCTCAGTGCCAGCATGCAGGTTCCAGGGCAGTTCAATCGTCCTGTCTGTCCAGACCTGTGATCACACCAGCAGGGAGAAGGTTGACCCTTGGAAATGAGCCCTGGAGTCCTGGCTGAGGTCCTTTCCCACTTTATTTCATCAGTACCTGCCCACTGCTGGTCAGCTGGTGGTCCAGGAGAGCAGAGCTGCTCCTCTGCAGCTCCTCTGTGTCCTCGTGTGGGAACAGGGCACCACCTCCCCTGCCCTGGGTTAAAGAGCAGCTGTGCCATTCCCAGGATGGTGTGCATCTGCCCAGCTGCTGAGATACACCATCAGGAATACATTTTTCTAGGGAACCTAGATTTTGAAGGTCTCCTTTTCACAGACAGTTGGATGTTTGGAGCTGGTCTGGTAGGGAGAGGGAAGTTGTGTACTCAGCTGACAGCAGCTTGCAGCATAACAGATTACTTCCAATGTGATGTAGGATACTAAGGAGAAAATGAGCAATATCTTTTTCTTAAAATAATTTAAAAAGGTATTTTAAATCCTCCCTGATTAAGACAACTCTTTTGTATTTGCCTTCCTCCTTTTTAGTAGTGGAAGTCCTGGTGATCTGAAGGCCTAGGCTGTATCTTTATTTGGTTTGGAACACTGTTAGCGACTTATTGAACCAAGTAAAACCATTTTAGTGTAATATCTCTGCTTGTGATAAAAGCTAATAAAGTTACAGCCTCCCACTTTAAATCAGCTCTTCTATTCCTAATTCATTTGTGCTCTTGTCCTAATCAATAGAGGCACTGCTGCAGTGAAACTCAGCAGCTGTTAAAAAACAAACCTGCTACCATAAAGGCTCAGAACTAAACTGGAAATGCAAAACAAGGTCTTTCTGGGAAGACAAATTGTCATGACTGCCTGAAATTGAATTTGGATTGGTGAAGTGTAAGAGGACCTTTATTTATCAGAAAGAGTTCATTTCTTGACTTTCATAGAAGCATCAAGAAGCAGATGAACATCCTCTCTTATGATCTCTACAGACGGCAAAGGGTGAAGCCATTGATTCAAACCCTGCCTCTTAAATAACATGTGTGTCCTCAGAGCGTGCGTGGCATAACCAGAGTCACTGTGACACTGTGGTGCCTTTTGGAGATGAGTGGTTGTGGGCCTGTTCTCTCCGTTTCTCAAAGTATCTTTCCCAGTCTTGTTTTCTGTTTCTAAAATACTCATGCTTCAGTTTCTGGGTAAACTGTGTTTGATAATGAAAGCGCTGCCTCTGCTATCACAGAACAGTTCCCTATCCTTCTCTTTTGCTGTAAACAAGGATAAATGGTTATGCTCCCTTAAAGCTGAACTCCTGTGTCAGTCACACCATATAAACATGTTCTCTTTTTCTCTTGCATTAGTGTCGGGGAAGAAAATGACAGTGCTGCTGATTTCCTTCATCCTTTTACTTGTTTCAAATCTTGGAGTCATGATACATAAGCAAACTCGGGACTATTTTATCCAGCCCAAAGCCGACATGCAAAATGTAATTATCTTGGACAGAGACATCTCTCTGTAGCCTGCCTACTCAACATGTCAGGTCTTTGTTCTCTGGCAGTGTTAAAGCTGGTGTCTTATTTCACTTTATCTCTGCTATTGCTCAACATCTTTCAATCCACCTCCAAAGTTTGTTTCTGCAATGCATTGCTCAAAAATATAAAAGCTGTCCCATCCTAAGTAAAAGCACCAGAAGCGTGTGAATAAGCAGCAGTGAATAAACAAATTGTTATTTGGCATCCTCCTTAAAAGTTGTTATCTTCCTGTCTTGGCTGTTGATTAAGACAGATGCATAAAACATCTGTACTGGTCATCATTCACTGCCAGGATCCTGGCTGCTCCAGCACTGCTGAAAAGCCCATTTCACTAATCGAGGAGAGAGTTAGCAGCAATCATTCTGACAATAATGGTTTCATGGTCATCCCTCACTGCAGAGGGAGGGAACTGTGAACGTGCTGTGTACATGTGCTAAATAATATCACCCAGGATTTCACAGCGTACAGACCAGAAGACATTCACAAACATTAGTCCTTTTTTAAAGCTAATTATTGCACAAGAATCTAGTTCAATATTCAGTGCCATTACTGATGGAAAGGCTAAAAGTATAATTGCAGGGCAGTTCCAAAAATTGGAGTCCTGCTAGGTACCTCTCCAGGTAACATATTTTATTGCTGTATGCTGGATATTTGCTGTGTTTACAGAATATGTAGATATTTATCAAAAAGATCTCATGGTGCTTTGTGCAGTAGGGATTGCAGGCATACAAGCCATGAGTAAAATCATCCCCCTCCCCCTTTTATGGTCTGTCACTGTCACATTTTTAAAAAGTGCAAATCTCTTTTGAATCCCCCCCACTAAATTTGCAAAATGAGAGCTCTAACAATAATTTCCATTAAGCTGTGAAACTTGGTGCTGTGTTGGAACTCAGTTATGTGTTTTATAATACAGATACTTCAATAAATTTACTTTAAAATGTAGTTGCTAGTCATGAAAGCAAGAGCTGAGTATTTTTTTTATTCACAGAAAAATTTTATGTGGAAGGGAGGTGCAAAAGGAGTGTTGCCAGTGTTCTTTAGAAATACAATGTTTCTTCCACAAATGCACCTATTTTTAATACTTGCTTAAATTTTTTGTCAAATTTTTTAACAGATTTTTTTTAAAGTCTCATACTGAAGAAAGGCTTTGCATTTTGGAAAGCCGCAAGAACAATATCTGAATTTTGAGAGAAAGAAATACTTTGGTCGTGAATAATGTCCCGAAAAAATGAAGCAAAATTTTCTCACAAAAAGCTTTGTCATGAACCAATGACTCACAAGTTTTAGTGTCGTGTATTTGAATATCCTACAGTGAATAAGTGCATAATGCATTCCTGGACATGCTAAAAAGCAGCAAATAAAAGAGTTACCCTGCTACCTCTACAATACCTTTTTTCTTACATCTTTGGTGGACTCAAACTGGCAGAGGGCAGGGCTGGATGGGATATTGGGAAGGAATTGTTCCCTGGGAGGGTGGGCAGGCCCTGGCACAGGGTGCCCAGAGCAGCTGTGGCTGCCCCTGGATCCCTGGCAGTGCCCGAGGCACAGATCTTTACACAGTCCCACACTTGCTGCTTGTGGCAGGATCAACAGATGTTCCTTGAAAAACTAAGTGAAAAGTGCAAAGATTTATGGTAGTTCTTAGTTTAAAAATATTCTACAGTCCTGAGGTGTCCCAAGAAAATTCAGTCTCTTAGGTAAAACATTTTCAGTGTGCCCACATTGATTTCTAAAGTACTTACTGATTAGAGCACAAACATTTACAGTAAATAAGTTATCTGTGAATTCAAGTAGGGGTTTTGTCTTTAAACAGCTTGTGCTTTTAACACATTTCTTCTCAAGCCATAATTATCCAGTAAGTCATTTCATGATTCTTATTCCCAAGACAAACAGCACACTGTAACAGTTCATGTTCAAGGAGTCAGGAGCAAGCTTGTGATTAGTGCTGGAGCTCTGATTGTTGTCAGGTCACGAGGAGCAGAGTGATTGACATGACTGTGATGGGCAGCTGAAGCTCTGGGAATGTCTTCATCCTCCTGAAACAGAGTACAAACTCTAGAGCTGATGCTCTGTGGGCTACTCCTCATTTCATGTGTTAGTCTGAGAAGAGGTCAGAGACTGGTGAAATTATCTAACAATTATAACTGCAGTGCTTTCTGCCTTTGGGGAAACTTGGGAACTCCTTTTATATTCTGTATTCCTGGTGCAATGAAACAAGCTAGAAAATTGGAAGTGCCTTTAGAGGGAATCCATTCTTATCCTTGCTGTTCTACACTGAGGAAACATTTGCATGGGGAATAAAACCTCACTGTACTGCAGAGCTTGATGCAGTCCCAGAAGATGTGGGGAAATCAGGAAATGCTGACCTAAAGAATGTGATTTCCCCAGTGTACACAATGTGTACAAGGTAGCAGATAGTGCTGTTGTTCAAGCAAGAACATTTTTTTTTACTTTAATAACATGAATAGTGCACAATCTAAGAGCATTAAGCTCATTTGCATATAAATATGTGCACATGTATATGTGTGTGCAGGTGTGCACATGTACATAACATAAAAAATACAAAGTGTTCTGATTGGTGTGATTGGATTACAGTGATAAGTGTCTTTCTCCTCTAACTGGCTGCACTTTTCATAACTCTTTCTTAATTTATCTTCCTGTTCATAAGAGCTAGAACTCAGTACCACAGAACTAGAGACAGAACATCAGATGTTTGAAGTAAGCTCCCTTCTTGTACCTTCTGTATTTATTTATTTTTTATGCAGTGTATGTGCTCAGAATTTTGTTACAAGATTTTGCCTGGGCAAGTGTCTTGTCTTTAAAGAATGAAGGGCAGAGGTGTTTCATTTTTGGTGTTGCCCACAGACCAATAGCACTTAGTTTAATTTGGACCCCAAAGCTTCTCTTTACTAAACATCACAATATAAAAATCCAATTGTGCTTTTGATAAGTGGAATCATATATATTTAATATTATTTGGGCTTCAATGCAAAATTTAAAATAAACTATGAAATCTGCGTGGTCCTCTTGCTTGAGACAAGTGATCAACAAGGACCTGATATCAGAAGGAGAAAACTACAGAGGAATTGTGCTATTTCAGGTAAAGTAGTTTCTGTGCAGAGGATCCCATTCCCATTCCTTTAATTCAGGAAGAATTTCTCTTCATAACAAGACAGAAGGGTCACATATACTTTTCCAAATAAACTTCCTATTGGGATTCATTATTAATAGTAAGAAGGGAGAAAAACATTGTGTGCCATACCAGAAACAAATAAAAATGCTTTACTTTATTACATATTCCTTTACCTTTTATTTTTTTTTACTCCTAGGCTGAGCTTTTTTTTGATTGACTACTTGGTTGAGCTTAGATTTAGTTTGATGCATTTTCATCTTTGTTATTAATACAAGTACAGGTGATAGCTGTGAGACATTTGCTAGATCTGAACCCTGAATACTTCTGTAGTAATTCAGAAAAGTGACTCTTCTGCTTTCTGCCTCAATCTTGTTGCAGTCCACTGTGTCCAAAAAAAGAACATATTTCTGACATGGTAATAACTAGAGGTAGATGTAAGTGCTTCTGATCATTAAAAGAGGTTTTTCTGTACACTTCTTACAGAGAACTGAAGTTAAATATATTGGGGTTTTTTTATATGTTGTGTTAGATTTAGAGTACTGTGATCTCTGTGGAGAAATTCCCATTTTGTTTAGTGGATTTTAGATACAGCCTTTCATAAGAAAGTCTCCTTCAGTTTTTTCTTCTCTAAATTTTTGTGTGTGAGCTTTATTCTTTCGGGAAAATGCATGAAGAAATGTCTCTTCCTTTTGTCATACGAGTGTAAGACAGACTTTATTTACTTCTTCCTCTGCTTAGCAAATATTTTATCTGATATTTTCAGAGTGAAAAAATATTTCTTTTTATGGCAATTAACATTGTTCAGCTCGGATACATTAAATGTATGTAGTGTTTAGGCTTATATACAAAATGTCTCTATTTCAATTTCAAGTGATAGAAAATTCTATTTTCTGTTACAGCTTGCTGTGTATGTGTACAAATTACAATTCTACTTTCAGTAAATGGAATATAATAGCTATTTACTTGGTAGGATTAAAGTATGAAGATATATATATAGAAAAATGTTATTTTATTATTTACCACTTTTTTTTCTTCGTGTTCCCTCTCTGTCTGAGAAGTATATCAACCCTCTCATATTTTATCATAATTATGCCTGTAGATCAAATGGTTGTGGGACTGTGATGTTGCAGAGACTTGAGCACTGTGCCCAGTCGATAACAATGGTGCTTGTACATAAAAGACAATAAAAACAGGTGATAAAGCACAAGCTGTTTGCTCAGTGTTGATCAGGATGTGAAGGGAAACATTTTGCATTGGTTTAGTTTCCTGTTCAACAGTGCTTAGAACAAATCTTTCCTCAAAAAGGAAAGGCTTAACTTTCTCCTTCAGTCATGTTTGATGTGTGTTCTGAGGCAATTAAACAAGGGAGACCCACACAGCCTGAAAGTACCTAAAGCTGCAAATGTTCGTGTTTGAACAACAGAGTGAGTGATGCAGGTTTGATGTTCAGAGCACCTGAACACTACTGTGCAAGAAAAAGGTTGTATTTTCCTTAAAACTCTACTCAGTTGCTCAGAATCTGGTGGAAATCTGGTTTTGGTAATAGAGCAGTTGCAGCTTTTCAAGAAACAGAAATTGTAAATAAGCTCAGCACACTTTAAAGACTTGGACTGTGTTGTGGTTGATGGCTCCTTGTGTTGGACTTAGCATAAATCAATTATCTGTGTAAATTGTTAATTGTATGCTGTGTTCTGGAGACTGCATTCTCCTGCTGCCACTAAGTGTGAGGCACCAGGGGGGATTTGCTGAATCATAAGTCTTCAACCAGCATGTGAGATTTAAGGTGATGCTGGCTCTGGTTGCATCCCACCTGTGTCAAAACAGGCTGGCTGACCCTCGTGGACTGTCCAAGCAGAGAACTTCTTCATCTCAGCTCTGCCACTGAATCTAAACCCTAAGTCAAGTGTAAATACTAAAATGTTTATCAAGAAGCAGAATCCTGTTTGAAATGTACACAACCTGCTGTGAGCTAATGCAGTGTAAGAAGTTCAGAGATGTGCTGTGGTTCGAGAGGAACAAGTATTATATTATTATAAATTATATTTCTTTCCTCTAGAGAGCTACATAGGTCAGTCAAGCATGATAGAAGCAGTTTTGTACCACTAATGACATTTTCATCATGATTAAGAAAGATTACAAGTGTGAAACTGCTGCTATTAGACTGATCCCAGATCTGAGCAGGAGAACAGTGAGATGGAAGGAGGGAGGATTGGTGTTCCCTGGTGGTGTGATTCGCCTTTCCTTTGGTGTGACAAAGGACTTTTTCTGGCTTTATGTAGAGATTAGGAGGAAGCAGTTTGGAAAGATGATGAAAATCACATATCCAAGCTTCCAAAAGAATACCAAGCCTTGTGTCAATTGGACTGTGCCAATGAAGGCAGGTTTGGGGACCTCTAGAAATAAGGAAGGAGCTGGTAGTGCTGTTGCTGTAGGTCTCCACAGATCCAAGCAGGAGAGGAAGTGTGGTAATCATGGATATCTCAAGGCTGCTGCTGCTGCAGTTTCCATGTGGGCAGGCATAGTCTCTGTGGAACTTGTTTGCAAACAACATTCCAGAGGACCTGGCTGGATTTGTTTGGTTTTAGCTGGACTCCTACATTGGTCTGCTTAATCTCTCCAAGAGTCAGCCTGTTCTGCTTCAGAACCCTCAAGATTTTCTGGTTTTGTGTAGGTACAAGGTGAGAATGAAATGCTGGTGCACATTCCATTCAGTTAGTGAAATGCACTTTTGATCTAGGATCTGTTAAGCCATAGGCGTTAGAGCAGAAGAATGAAGCACAGGAGAAAGTGGAAAACTCTAAAGAAAAAGAATCATGAAACCACTAACAAAAAACACGATTTGTTATTCTGTTCAAGATCATTACCACAGAATTGGTGGCATTTGAATGAGCATATTTCATATTTGTATGAAATATATACATATTTGTATATTACACCAGACTCACTATCATCACAGTTTTTCTATTCATCTCTAGAACTATATTTTTCACTATTCCCTCTTATGCTGTATCACTCAGTGTTAATGAGAACAAAAACCAGCAAAAATTCTATTTGAAAGTCCTTATACCCCAAACAAGTGATTGGATGTTTAGCTTGAGAGCTGTGTGTGCTCAGCCTTTATAACTAGGGCATCCTTTAAGATACTTATTATTGTTTTAGGTTTCATACATGTTTGAAAAGCTCTTGTGACTAAGTGTATCATTAAAGGAATAAACACAATCTTCAGTCATAGAAAATATTTTCCCCAAGTTTTATAGATACTCCAGCTCTCAGCTCCTATCAGATCTTTGTTTTCTCGGAGATGAAAGGCTGAGAAGAACCCTGTGAATGAAAAGAAACAAGTTTCTGGTCCCTGCCCCAAGTGACCCTTCCTGATATTTTTGCAAATTTGCAAACTGCGGTAGGAGAAAAAGACAAACATAAGAGATAAAAGTAAATAACCTTGTCTGAAAGTAATTTCTCCTCTTCTCTTGCAGCCTGTCAGGATGATGAGCTGTGTGGGGGAAGCACAGGAGCCCTTGAAGTCCCTGTGTGATGAGTGGTGGCTCTTGGACTCTGTGTGCAGCCCCACCTCCCAGCAAGAGACACTGCTGCAGCTGTAGCCATCAGAAGGGGAACAGCAGGAGCTGAGCCTGACACTGCTTGATTTTTCAGCCTTTTCTGGACTGCAGTGTCTGTCTTTTCAGTTAAAAGCTTCAGTTTAGGAACAGTTTCCCCCTGGGGTGCTGCAGGCAACGTAAACAGTGTTCTGTCAGCTTTGGCCACCTGCTCCACAGCATCCCTCCAATGCTCTCTCACCCAGCTGTGCACTCCCAGACACACATGGATGGATCCATGCAAGGCTTCCCTCAGCTTGCCTTCCTGCCCACACCATCCCTGTGGGCTGGGACAGGTCCATCACACAGTCTCGGGTTCCTTGCACTGAATCAAGCACCCAAAGTACAGATGTTTTAGGGCCCCACAGAGGCTGTACATGGGCCAGAGGGGCTCTTTTTGTAGGGTCTCTAAGACATTTCCTGCTCCAGGCAGTGATTTGTGTCATGACCGTGCTGTGATCCACGCCAGACACGCTGAAGATGAAAGCTCCACTGCAAAACAAACCCTGGAAAGTGAAGAGCTGCTCTTCTGTTTGATCTTGGTGCTCAGCCACAGCTCTAAATGTCCTTTCTATAAACACTGATGCTTTGCCTGCATTGCTTCTAGCTTTTTAACTTTATCCTAGTTGTTGTTACCAGTGGTGGTAGCAGCATTGTTTCCATCTCGTGCATGTGAAGCTGCCAGATCCATATTTGATGGTTTATCTACATATACAGACTCTGCCTGTATATATGTATTTGGTTTAGACACGTATCTGTGTGGGCAAAAAAATGCAAAGGGGAAAGAACCAGAAAGAAGCCCACGTAGAGAGGTGAAGGTTAAGATCATTATTCATGTCTACCTCTACTTTTATGCTCCCCACAGCATGAGGAAAGTTTAAACTTGATTTCTCCCCGTACCTGGTAAATCCTACAGCATACAGTAAGTGACATAAAACTAACACTGGAGCCTGGCTAACCACAACCCTCTCCTACAAACAAACTGAAGTTTGAGCAAATTAAATGTGGGGAGAGTTTTCTGCAGTTTCTTTCCTCCTTCATGTGCCTATGACTTTGGGAGCATAAATGTATTTTGTAGCTAACATCCATCAGAGAAGGCAGAAAGCTGTTTAAAGTTCACAGAATCACCGAATGGGCTGGGTTGGGAGGGACCCTCAAAATCTTGTTCCACCCCTGCCATGGGCAGGGACACCTCCCACTGTGCCAGGCTGCTCCAAGCCCCAATGTCCAGCCTGGCCTTGGGCACTGCCAGGGATCCAGGGGCAGCCACAGCTGCTCTGGGCACCCTGTGCCAGGGCCTGCCCACCCTCCCAGGGAACAATTCCTTCCCCATATCCCATCCAGCCCTGCCCTCTGCCACTGGGAAGCCATTCCCTGGCTCCTGGCCCTCCAGCCCTTGGCAATTGTCTCTCTGCAGCTCTCCTGCAGCTCCTTCAGGCCCTGCAAGGCCGCAGTACAAGAAAATGTGAAAACTGTACTTAAAGCTGTAATTATCATTTGAGAGGCAGAGAAATATTCCTCATAAATCTGAGGCAAAGGCTCATATTTTTAAGTGGGAGTTGCATTATTATCTGTTCTCCCTTTGTTCTGTGTTCTGTTGTTATTTCTTTTAAGGTGAACTGAAATCAAGCCAGTATTTATTTACATGCTGTTCTTACTTGCTTGGTGTTCAGCAACAACATTTCTTTTACCTTTAATGCTGCAGCTCTGTTAAAATTCAGATTGTGATAGATTACTAATTTTCTATGTCTTGCTTTTGAGAAGCTGTGCATACCCACATACTAATGTATCTTAACCATGCACTTAGCTTTTACATGTGGCATGCAGGATGCTGACGGTTCTGTAGGGTCACTCGTTTCCATGCTGGATATATCCGAAATACCTCTGGAATGTGCAGTTGGATATGGTTAACTTCAGTGTCAGAGCAGTTTGTAAGTGGCAGTAGTGGATGTCTAGGTGGTACCTCCTTCATCCTTGAACTTGAAATACAATATAGATTTGTAAATCAGAGTGAAATATTTGAATTTAGGCAATCTGAGGTAAAAGGGGAAAACCTGATTTCAAAATTTAAATTATCTAACCTGTCTTTCTCATCTTTAGAAAAGAGCTGTCAGTGAGAGCATTATTGCCTAACAATTGCCTTTCTCTCATCAGCCTGANAGTGAGAGCATTATTGCCTAACAAGGAGATCCTAATTTTCCTTTCTCTCATCAGCCTGCTCTTCTTTCAGCTTTCTTGGCTTTCCAGCAATTGATGTTTCAACAGGAACAAACTTCATGCTACTCAGCTTGCCAACTTAAGGTATTTTTTTCTTGCTTTATTGTTTCTCATGGGCTTCTCCAGAATGGTTTCTTAAAACATAAAGTAAGCTGGCCTTTAGTTATTTAGGAAAAGATCCTGAAAATGGATGGCTTTTAGTAATTTCTGTTTCTGCAGTGTAAGTATTTAAGAGCACATTGCATTTTTCTTCAGTAGCTGAGCGAAGATAGTGAAAAAGGAAGTTGTCACATATGATCCCACACCATGTGAGTTTGTACACCTTGACTGAAGCCAAAACATCTCCTAAAATAGTGAGATATACCACTCAGAGATACTAAAGGAAGGAAAGTACCATTTATTACTATTTTCTCAGTACAGGACCATTCCTTGAGACCAAAGTGCATCAGTTTCTCCTTGGGACTAGAAAAACAAAACTATGGGGATGTTTTCTATGCAAGGGACTAAAGGGAGATCTGGGAAGAGGAATCAAGTGCCCAAGTCATTGGAGAAAAGCATGGTTTCAGAATCAGGCAGAAAACAGCCCTTGCTGATAAAGTGAAAAAAAAATAGGTTATATTATGACAGCACCAAGCAATAATTAAGCATCTAAGGCAGGCAGTCCTTGGAATTAAAAATAAACATATCAAACTAATTCAATATGAACCTTAAAATCAAGTTTTGATTGAAGTTGCAGCAGAAGGAACCTTTATTTCATGAGAAAAGGAAGGAGGGTCTTCCCAGGCTGTAAATAAATCTGCTATCCATGGCACTTGATGTGTGTTGATTAGATATTATTACTAATTTATTAAACTGCATAGTGTATTAATTCCACAGAAAACATAGTAAAACTGGTAGAAGGGCACACCAGGATTTAATTGCAATTTTCTTGTGCTTGCACAAGCTACTGGCCAAATTTTCAAATGCCAGAGAACATCAGCCACTGAAATCCAGGCAGTCCTGATGTAAAAATTAAACTGCAGTAATAACTTAGAAGCCAATGTGAAATGATGTGGAAATGTTTCAAGAGACACAGACACTGAAACACTGAGAAATTTGATTAACAATCCTGTTTTGGCTCTTTGTTTTCAATTGCACCTCATTCTTGCAAACATTTGGCATTTTCTCATCTTTTTCAAGGCAGATCTAAATTTATATGAGTTGTAAATTTGTGTATAATCTGTACTTCTACAAGGTTTTTAAACTTAATCATAAATGGCTGCTTTTGGGCTTTCCATTGGCAGTCTGAGATCTTGAAAGGAATCAGTGATAAAACACAGTATGTTACAATATGTTCTAGAAACAGGGCTGGCTGCAGGGTCAGTTTTGTTTTAGTGGCAGAGAATTTTAGGAATAACTCACTGGCTAACATGGTGAGCTATCTTCAGCATTCATAATGCATGCTTGAACTGAAATCTTCATTATAGGCTAGTGAATAACCCCCGAATTGATTCTTTCTCTTCATGAAATCTTGAAGAAAGTCAGATTATATGATAAATTAATATTATTAATATAGTAATACTTGGGGACATTTTAGTTTGGTTTTGTTTTCTGCTTTTGTTTTTTGGCTTAGGGTTTGTGTGAAATTTTTAATATTTTTTTTAAATCTGACTCACATTTCATCACTCTTAAAAAAAAGCAACAACAAACAAGCAAGGACAAAATTCCACCTGATTTTGGTATTTTGAAAGAGAAGGGGAAAAAAAGGGTATTTGTACATACCAGAGTGGGTGGGGGGAATAAATCTCAAAAAAACCACCACGGAAATAAGAGGCTTTTCCTTTGCTACTTTGAGTGGGATTACAGGTTCATAGAGTTTATAGTCTGCAGGCACAGGATAATACATGAGCTTTTTGCTTTATTTCAGGACTACCATGAGAAATTTTCTGCTTTGATTAAAACCTGGTTTTTTTCTGTGGGTTGTCATCCAACCACCTCTGACCCAGCTGAAAGCTGTGCTGCCACTCAGTCCATTTTATCCCAGTCAATATCCACAGGTTTGAGACAAAAAAGCACCAGATCAATGCTTGTAGGCAACTCTTCTTGGCCAGGTTGGCTTGACTCTTCCCACTGTGCCTTGTTTGTGTATTTGACATGTGCTTTGTGTTTTGGTACACGAGATGCTGCTCAGTCTATTGCATCCTTTTCTGTGAAAGTCTGGAACTCCTTCCTGTACTGCTTCATCCTGCTCCAGCAGAGAATTTCATATCAGCCCCCAGTAAAATGATGGAAACTGCTCCTCAGTGCACTCAGGAGCCAGGGCATCTGAAACAAGATTTATAAAGAAGCAGCAGTTCATTGATGGGCTGTTTTTAAAAGCTTTCCAATATTCCTTAGAAACATGCCCTGGATGTGTGAGGCTGCCTGCTCCAGCAGTACGTGGTTATGGCAAAGCATCCCTTCAGTCCTATTGATTCCAGAGTCTTTCCAGGTATTACAGAGAATGCATTTGGGTGTTTTTAAAGCTCCTACATTTTCTTTTCCTTAATGGTCTGCTGTCCCTTCAGTGTAAGGCAAACTGAACCTTACAATATTTACAACTTTCCTCTTTCAGATGCTGCACTGTTGCTGTTAAACCTTCTCTGGAAGAGGGGCTACCACCTGGGCTGAGGCTGTGAGTTGAGCTGGTGATAGGAGCAAGTCCAGCAAAGCTTATTCAAGACTCTTCCAGACTAATTTGGCTTTTATGAGCCCAAAGCAGCAAAAGGGAAAAACCAGGTAGATAGCCTTTAACTCGATACTCCCTCTCTGTGGAGGAGTGATGTTGTTATTGGACATCTCAGCAAGCCTTGAGCAGTTTCTTCATCTTTCCTGTCCACTTGTCTGTCCTTGCAGAGCCTCACATCCCCTGGTGCAATGCTTTGGTTTTCTGGGAGCTTCGTTCCAGAGACAATGGTCCTGTCCTGACTTCTGATCTCAACGCACATCCCACTAATGTCAATTATTATTTTCCAGTTTGCAATATATCTGATTGAATGCTTGCATTTCTCTTAGGGTACACATTCAAACTCCAGTGAATGAGTGAGGCAGGAAATAACTTGGAGGTTTAATTCTTAATTAAGAAAAAAACAATTTGAATTAAGACAAACTACCATGTGACCCCAAGGGGAAGCCCACAGAAAAAGGTAAGAGGTCATTATGAACTGAGGAAATTAGGTCAGAACATTTTTTTCTATTTTTAATGCCAGATTTGAGTGACATTAAATGATAATGGACAGGTGGAAGAATCCCATGCAGGAGGTCACCTAGTAATTTATTAATATTTTTTTTTTTGGCCAGGTTGACTGCAAATCCATCAAAATCTCTGGTTGTTAGAACTGCTAATGGGTTCCTAATGAGAAATTAGCCAGCCATATTAATTATATATAATGTTTCTTAAGTCTGTCAAGCAAGAGGATTAAACTGTGAACAGCCCAACTGCCAGGCTGATTCATGCTTATTTAAGAATATGATTTTACCCACAAGTTAGCCTTTTACCTCATCATGGCTAAATAGTTTTCAGGTGAGTTGTAGCAATTTTTGTCAATTAATTCTACATCAACCTGTTTTAATGACCCAATCTGAGTGTTTAAGGACTTCACAGTATTAGTAGTGGCACTCTTTTTTGAATGGCAGTGTTTGCATGGATCTAATTATTTCAGTAAGAAAAAAAAAAAAAGGTTGCTTATTTGGCATTTATGAAGTAGAGAAATAAGTTGCCATCATCAAGAAATGTGAAATTAGTAAATCTACTGATTTAGGTTTCTTACTTGTGTTTGGTCAATAGAAAATAATGTGTTGTTGGGAAAAGTAAAAATTAATTCCAGGTGATTACAATTAAAAAATAGAGCTATTTCTTGCTTTAATTTGCTTCTTGAAGACTCTGCAGGATAATTTTATTCTGTACTCCATTTGAGACAGCAGAAATGGGCTCAGTCAAAATTAAGAAATTGTTTGGAAAGTTGTTTACTTATGTCTACTTCATTGGAGCAGTGTATTTTCATATAAATGAGATTACAGTTAATGTTACTGTTGGGTTGTTAATATAAATCAAAGAAAAAGAGGTGTTAGCATCAGGCAGACTGGGTTTAAGTTTGGAGACAGGAGGGCCAGGGAAATTTCAGTGCCTTGTCTGGTTCTGCAGAGGTTAAAAAGCAAACATCTAAACTCGAGACACAATTTTGGACTCACTCTTTATGTCCTAGGTGATCTTGGGACCTGACTGTGTCCTAAAAAGCAGGAATTTGGAAAAAGCCATGACACACACAGATCCAAACCCCTGCTGTTAAACACTCAGCTGTCCCAGGCTGCTCCAGCAGAGTCCCTTGGTTCAGTCCAGGCTGAAGACCAGGGATGTTCACTTTGCAAAAGCTACAGGAAATACCTCGAGACCTTTTAGCCAGGACATTTCAAAGTATTCATTTAGAACGAAATTATGTGTTTGCTGATGAACAGCAATGCACAAATGTGCTGAAGTTGGATGTCATGCCGAATACTTCTCTAAAACATTGAGAAATGTAACAGAATTTCACAGAATTGCACCCTGATAATTTTTTAGAAAGCTCTTTTTCAAAGCAGTGAGGTGTTAAAGTTATGTGTGCTACATAGAACCTTAAACAATGAGGACACTTTGGTCTGTTTTTCTGGCTTTTTCCTCTTTAAAAAAGTGTTATGATTCAAGATGATGGTGGGACTCAGTGATCTGAAAAATTCTTTCCAACCTAAACCATGCTTATGTTTCTAAGAAAGGGCAAAAGAGGGAAATACTTTTATTCAAGGGATTGATGCTCCTCATCTCTTTGTACCCTGATATTTTCAAAAAACCACTTGCTTCAAAGTATCAGACAACTGAGGAATTGATTTAGACTGGTAGGTGAGTTCAGAAGAAGAAATGTGCTGTGGTCAATATTTTCGCTTTAATGGGAATTTGAGTATTCCAAAGCTCACTCAGACATTTAATGGGCATTTTAGACTTCACTAAGGCCCAAAGTAATGTTCTCTAATTCTCGTAAATAAATATTTTAAGGTTTCTCTTTTCTAATGTGAGTGCTCAGATAATTGAGGCAAGGAGTTGGTGTTTAATAATTGCTATTAATTTTAATTGTAAATGTACATTTCCAGAGGAAAAATTACCCAGAGCACCTTTGCAGTTTTTTCAAGTGTGAACAGTAAACCCTGAAAGTGCCTAAAGCATTAAAAGCAAACAACAACAAAGGTCCCATAATTGTTGATTTAGGCTACATTAAAATTGAATAAACTCTTAATAAGTAAAAAATAAGCTAAAGTGAGTACCTCATTAATCTAATTTTAAGTAACTAGAAGCAGAGTAACTGTGTGTTGAGTTTTGGCAGAGGTGCTGGTGAGTGTTTTGTTGGCAGAGGAAGGTACAGACTGTGGTGGAATATTGCCTGAAAACTGCAGGACTTCCTCCGACAGTGGTGCTGATTCATGCAGTACAGACTGCTTATTAAGACTTATTAGGAGTGGTTGGAATGTCCTAATTAGTGTTCTGTGTTCTGTGCTTGTTCATGTGATGGCACTTGAAGGTCAAAAAAAAAAAAAAAAAGGAAAACAAATTAAATTAACTGAAAGATGCAGGGACATTTCTGCATATTTTGTTTCAGCAAGTAGATCCTTTTAAAGCAGTTATTTGTATGACTCAGATGGGGACACAGTGGTTTTGCTCTTTCATTAAATATGAGTTTATACACCTTTGCTATTTGGGAGTTGGCAAGATGCTGAAAATTGAACTTTTTTTCTGTAATGTTCACTGAAAAAAAAGTGCTGCTTTTTGGGTTGTGGGGTATGAACCAAAGATCTCCAGTGTTGCTGGAAATAACTGGGCCTTGTCTGAAGGGGCCAAGTTGTTGTGGCTTAGGGGTTACCTCAAATAATTACTGGGATGTCATGGTTGGGGGGAATGGGGAATGATGTCTATATTTGAAAGTACAGATCTGTGTCTGGGAGTGGCTGTGCTAAAGTGTTTCTTGGCAAATTTGAAAAAACCTCCATCATTAATTTTGCTTTTGAGGGTGTTAATGACTTTATGGTAAAGCTTAATGAAAACCCTGGTATGTAGTAAGTACTCTCTTCCCTTTTTTTCGGTAGATATGTTTTTTATGATGAGTGGTCATTCTTAAAAGCTCTAAGCGTGGGTTGTGTTGGGGAATGCTGAAATGTCTAACAGAAAGATGCTCCCTGCATTTGAAATGGGTTACACTGGAATTCAGGGTGTTGCAGCAAAACTGTATCTTGTTTTCTGAGCAAACCAGTAGAACTTGTGGTACATTTTTTCCCTGCCTGCCTGCAGGCAAAGCTTTGGGAAGAGAACTTCTGCTTGGCTTATGTCACAGTCAATTCTATGGAATCCCCAGAAACCTTTCCAGTGGCCATTGTTCCAATATCAAAACATCAGCCATAAAAACCCCAACCAAAACAAACAAGCAAAAAAACCCCAAACAACCAAACAAACCCGAGAGGAAAAAGGTGCAAAGAAGAAGCTGGAATATACGAGGTGTCTGTCATTATATTCTCGAATTACCCAAGAAGCCGTGGTTCTGTTTCCAGGATACAGCTCTCACCATGTAAACATAAACTCTGCTGCATTTGTAGCCCAACCTTGCAGAAGCTCTCTGCAGCCAAAAGATGCTATCAGCAAAGGTGTGAATGTGTCACTTAAATCGAGAGGAGCTGGTACTTCTCATGATCTGTTTGTTTTCAAGATTTCACAGTGTTACAGAAAACTGTGTCAATTCCTAGTTTACAAATGGATGAGGCCTTCATCTGCCCCCAGTCCATGGTGAAACTCCCATTTTAGCTCATAAATGGAGCCAAATCAGATAAGAACACCTCAGTTAGATATGAATACACTAAAAGCAGAAACAAATGTGAGATACTTCTTATTTTATGGTTTATCATTTTTAAATCTCTATGTAATCTGAGAGAATTATGAAAACTGCTAAGATATCTGGGAGGAGTAGATGAACACATTTATGGATGGCACTTTCAGCTGGAATTATTGAGTATAAATTAATTATAGCAAATAAATTTGAATTTAAAAAAAAAATTCCAGAGCCCAGTCTGATTGCTACCCTTGGCTTTGGAGAACTCTGACTGGGAAGCTTTGCTGAAGTTCTGTCTTGGCCTGACAGTTAAAGCAATTCACTGGCAAACGACAGAGCCTTGCTGCAGCAGAAAATAGCAACTACAGGAAGAGTATGATGCAAACCCGAGGGATGCTCTACCATTACTTTGTTCTTACAGAACCTGAGGGGTTTTTTTTGAGAGCCAGCAATATTTCTGCCCCCCCTACACACCTGATTCAACAAACTCTTCAGACAGCACAAAGTCATTTTAAATACTCTGTGCTCCCTGAAATCTTAGAATGTTCTGCCACTTGCCAAAAAACCACAGCAGTAGCTGGTCATGGAACAGTGGTCAAGAAGTTGGTCTGGAGGAAGTAATGTCATTTCTTTTAGGCAATTACAGCATTTCAGAAGCTTTGAAGGTTTGAGCCCAAGCCTTGAATTGCAGTTGCAGTAACAGCTACTGCTGATCCTATGCTGAACCATACTGTGCAGAGAGATATGTGCTCACAGGTTTATCTGCTCTTCTTGGGTGGCAGAGCACCAGAATTCCAAAAAACCCTATGGGCACTGGGATTATGGGCACAGGATTTCCTGTCCAGACTTCTGTGTTTGTCAGCTTTTCCAGGAAAGGGCAGAAGCCAAGATAAAGGGATGCTGAATGATCAGTTCCAACTCCTGGACCATAACATTTTAGATTAAGAATCACTCAGTCTTTAGATTTCAATTTGGAATACAGTAAGAAGCTAAATTTTAGTTTGATTTCTGTATTTCTTCATTGGCAGAATTCTGTATGCCTTGATCCATTCTTCAACTTCTTCAATGTTCACAAAAACATCTCAATCTTCTGGTTTGTTCTTGCCCAGCAGCACTGTGAATTACTGAGATGTTCTTGCAGGATTGGATTTCCCTTTTCCTTTCTCCTGCAACAGAAATTCCCCCATCCCCATCTCCCCTTTTACAGCCCCTTGCAGTGGCATTTGGTGCTCCCTGGTGAACTGGGGAAACGCCATTAGAAACTTGCAAAGTCTTTTTATTTTTTAATAAGTCTTTCAAATAATTCACTTTTCTGTTGACCTAATAGCTTGTCAGCTTTCCCTCACCTTCTTTTACTTTTACAGGATCTTCACCACCATTCATTTGGAAAGAATAAGTAAGTTCCTCGAGTTACAAACTTGTTTGAAGTGTAAGGAGCCTGCCTGCACTCACACAAACCCATGTTAGCAGAGCAGCACAAGCACAGTGGTCACTGGCTAAACGTCTCAAACGGGGTGAAACGGGAGGCAATAAGGAAAAAAATTACTTTTGCACAGGCTTGATGTTAAAATAGAAGGGAGAATTTTGTGTGTTTGTTTGTATATTATTCTATGTGCAATGGACCCCAGGAAATGGATCTCCCACAGGCAGGCTTAGTGAAAATAGACTCAAAAATGTGAGGGAATGTTTCACAAGTGCTTTTGAAAGAGAAAGAGAGAAGCAGGAGTTAAAGAACTTCAGGAATATATTACTTGTGCCTGCTGTTGCACAAGTACTGAGATGCAGGTTATTCCCAGGAAATGTCCTGTCCCGTACCAAACCCAGTGTCAGAGCCATGCAGGAGGGCTGCCAGCTGCTCTGACACAGGCTCCGGGCTGGCTGCAGCCACTCTGTGCCCTCCCCAGCTGAGCTCTGGAAGGCTGAGGGGACCCTGTGAAACTCCCCAGAGCTGCATGGGTGGGAAGGCTCAAAGAGCTGAAAACAGTGATGGAGGAAAGAGTGTTTGTAATGCGTGATCATGAGCAGGAGAGCTCAAAAAAAGCATCTGCAAACTGCACACTAAATGGGATTTCAGTGATGTTTGGAATACATGTTTTTAAACTAGGTAGGAAGAATATGAACCTGAACTGCAGTAAAAGTCTAAAGTTCCGAGGCTCAGGCTGCAGAGCAGGGAAAGGTTCTGCTTCCCCCAGAGGGTGCTGGCACTGCCCAGGCTCCCCAGGGAATGGTCCTGGCCCCGAGGCTGCCAGAGCTCCAGGAGCGTTCGGACAGCACTGCCAGGGATGGACAGGGTGGGGTTGGTGGGGAAGGACAGGGACAGGGAATGGCTCAATGATCCTGGTGGGTCCCTTCCAGCTCAATATATTCTATGATTCTAAATATTACAAATAAATATTTAACTTTCAGATCCGGAAAGCTTGTACCCTGTACTGTTCATTTTTTTATTCACAGGTCAGTATTTGTGTGGTGCAATCTGCTGCTAGACACAACCACCTGAAATGCACTCAAGTGAAATTATCTTTCTTCTGAGTTAACTCGTTTATAAAATTAGCCCCAGGAAGGAACACTACTTTTTCAGACTTTTATTTGAAGAATTACAGGTGTGGAATAGTAGGTGTAAAGCTAAGTTACCTGGAACTTAAAGAAATATGAGGAATTTGCATTTGAATTATTTGCTATCATGGCTATTTTTAACAATAAGAGTAATGGGATTATTTTAATGAGAATAATCCTTGATGTTTTGATGTTAGACCANTGGCTATTTTTAACAATAAGAGTAATGGGATTATTTTAATGAGAATAATCCTTGATGTTATGATGAAGATGTTAGACCGGGATAGATGTAACTGGAAGGAAGTTAAATGCAGAAGGTGTTGTTACCTGAAGTACCAATGTGTGGAATCTTGTGCAGGCTGCTTGTCACAATGTGTATTTGTGTGTTTAATCAATATCAGGAGGGTTGCTCTGTGCCAGTGGGGTTTGTGTGATCAATGCACACAAATCAGGCCATGCTGGAGCTGTAAGGCACATTCTGTGTCTGTCACACCATGGACACATCATAACCCAATGCATAAGAATTTCAACCAAATGAGAATCAGAGTATTTCCAATACACTCTGCTGCTGCATATTTAGTGTCAGAGCTCTGTTTTGTTCTCCTGTGAGCTCCCAGCAACTCCTACAGCCTCTTCCTTTTGAGGCTGTGGGCAAACTGAAATCCTCTCTGAGTTGTTGTGAGCTGTCCATCAGCATCCACTGATGTTGGGTTATAACAATGCATCCAAACCCACTGAGGGAAGCACCACATGCTGCTCCCTGCACCTTCAGCCAAAGCCACATCCCACATTAGAGCTTCCCCAGTGGGGAGCTGATCCATTCAAGTGAGCTTTGTGTTTTGGAAAGCCAGGATGCTGATATAACCCACATTCAGCATTATGAATGAATTGCAGAGTCAGGAAGGAAGAAAAAAAGAGATGGAGAAGGCAGTGATGAGGAAAAGGATTGATTTAAAAGGCCTCCTGCACAAATTATTGGAAATGGATGTGAGCTCTCATTAGGCTGCACTCTGAATAAGGAGTTTGCCTTATCTTTACTGGGACTCCAGTCTTTGCTGTTTGAGGCACATGACTAAAGTAGAAAATATTCTCATTTCTCTGTCTGTACTCCAACTGGAATGGGTGAACTGGGGCAAGAGCCTTTCACTGGTTTCTGTTTGTGAGCAGCTTCTCAGAACTTCCATCACCCATTTCTTGGTCAGGACACCTGGGTCACCTGTCCTCCTGGTGGGTGGGGCCACTCAGGTGGGCTCTGAAGGCTCAGAGAGGGTTCCCTGTCCTCTTCTAATATCCCTGTGCTGGTGGAATAGAACACAGCAGAATTCTGTCTGCAGCAAACTGCCCTAGAGCAATGCCTCTCCAAAAAGCTGTGGGAATATCTACAGTAAAATGTGAACAAACTTTCATCCTCTTCAGAGAAGTCAAGCTGCACCCAGCTCAGTATGAAAACTCCTTTTGCCTCTTGGTCCATGGAGCACCTTGGGATGCTCCAAGCATCCAAGGTCTCAGTTCTCAGAGTTTTCTTCATCATTCTCTCATCATTAGATGTCCTGTTAGGTTGGTAACAGTCAATTAGGAATGACAAACACTGTAAATGGTGCCTCTTTCTGGCTTTACAAACTCTATATTTAAACACTCTGTCGTATATTTTGATTTTTAATAGCTTTAAATAGAATGGGTCTAGTGCCTAGAAGGAGCTAGAATTTTTTTTTCTTTTTTTTAAATTAGAATTCACATATTTGGTTTAAGAAAAACATCTGAATGTTGGCTGTCTGATTAAAGTGAAATTTCTTGCTTAAAAAAGTGTCAGAAGTATAACCTGATGTTTATTCCGCTTATTTAAGAAAATGGGATGGGAAAAGTAAAGATAAGAGGCAGAGAAGTGTTATTGCTAACAATGAATTGATTTTTATAGGTACCTTTAACTGTAGTCTCCTGGACTACAAAGAAAGAAAAAATCTCCTAAATTCTGTTTGTAGCTCTTGCTACTTCCTTTGTAGAAGTTAAACTTAATTCCACTGTGGTGTTTCCTCTTCCTGCCATCCCAGAAGCTCCTGTCTCATACTTTCCAGTGCTTCAGCTCCACTCCTGTACAGTCTAGGAACAGCCACTCACTCCACCTGAAGTTAGTGAAACAGTGCTTCTTTCTTTTAATGGAATCTCTATTGGGAATTTTATGTCTTCTGTATTTAAATTCCACATTTTTACATTGGTCATGCCAAAAAAAATCACATATGGAAAATTCCCTACTGTGTTTTTAAAAAAAAATCATAAAATTTGTTTTGCAGAACCAAAATATAAGATTTATAAACCTTGAAATTCCACTGAACCCTTTGTTGAAATGCTGCAAAATCAGTCATTGCAACTATTTGCAGAATTTGAGATAACAGAGTAGGCTGAAGTGATTAGGTTAGGGGTTAATCTGTGTTAAATATGCTGTGGGATAAAGACAAATGTCAACACAAATTGCCAGAGCTCGTGGTGTCCCCTAGCAGTTATTCCTGCTCCTTGGAGCTCTTTAAGGCAGATTCCAGATTATAATGTGACCTGGAGATGCCTGGGGGAGATGACTTGGGTGGTACAACCAGTGTTACTGAGCCAAATACCTCTTATTTTAACAGCTTCACCTCCAGAACACAAAATGTGTTGCTGTAGCTGGAGTAAGAAAAACCAAAATCCAGTACCTAAAATTCCATTGTATGTAAAACACTTTTGGTATGTCTGTCATGCTTGAGGCTGCAGATTTGCCTTAAGCAGCTGAAATTCTACAAGAATGCTCCAAGGCAAAACTTCGCATAAAATCCCTTAATTGTGATCCCATCATTTATGATAATTTTTCTGTGCTGGTGAGTGTCTGTTGCCAGTAATGCCCTGCATTTGTAGCAGGCTCTGAGTGCAGACATTGGGCACATGAAGCAGAGCAGATCATGAGGGTTTTCCTTGGATCCCCTCTCTGTGTGCAGGGTGTGCTCTTGGCACAGCTCTGCTTCTGTTGGACTGCAGTTGCTGTGTTGGGCTGTGGTAGTGACCAGAGTGTTCCTGCAGGGTTATTCCAGGGGTAGCTGGACATGAGTCCCTCAAACTGCTTTTGCTGCAGTCTCTTGGTCATCCAGAGCAGGGCTCTGCCTGGAACATGCCTGAATTCTCCCCCATCCAAATCCCTGATTCTCTTCCTTGGAGGTGGAGAGAAAGCGCCTCTGGTCCTGACAAGAAATCTTCCCATCTTTCAAGAAATCTTTCTTTCTTTCAAGAAATCTTTTCCATCTTACCATCTTTCTCCTAGAGCCTACAAATTAAACCTAAACCTTGCCATGCTTCCTGGAGGAGTTACTGGGGAGATAGGAGTTTCTCCAGGAAAAAATTGAGACTCTGCTTATTTTCTGAACTTTTTGCCCTCCACTGCCTTGGCTGCAGATGAAACTGTAATGTGAATAGATCCAGTGCTGTGGGGATGGGGATGCCACTGGAAATCCAGCAGGATGGGCTACCAGCTGGTAAAAATCTTGGTCTGATGTTTTCAAATATTTTACAGCATTTCTGTAGTTTCTGATATTTCAGTATTTCAATTGACAGCATTTGGCAGTCTGCAGGACAAACCCAATTTCTACAAGATAACATGTATCCCTGATTTTGCCTTGAAGAGCTAATAAAAACACCTGTTTTACTGTACACATGGTGAGTAGTCAAAAAGGAAATATTTCTTTAAGTGACCTAGTAATTATCTACAAAACATCTGCTAAATTTCATGTGGTTTGAAACAGTTCATGAAACTTCATGACCAACTAATTAACTACAAACATCTGCTAATTTTAATTTCATTTAAAGTCTTTTCTGAAACAAGGTTTTAATAAATATTTTGCCTTTTTGTGCTGTTTTTATCATATTCCTAGATGTTATCTTGGAATTCAGTCCAGCCATTGGCAAGGAAAAATGTTTGGAAGGAAGTGGGTTATAAAACTATTTTTAAATGATTTAGTTTGCAATTGTTACAAAGACTTAGCTGAAATGTTTCATGCAGTGATAGAACCCTTAAATATTGTGATACCAGAGACAGCTGAGTGATGTACTGAGAGCACAAATTTATTAGCTCTTGCCTGGTATAATCTAGTCTGAGTGAGGGTGAACCTGAATGCTGAAAGAAAGCAAAGGGAACACTAAACAAAGTCTGAAGTCCCAGTTTTTTGCTGGGCTATCCTCTAACAGCACACCCATACTGCCAGACAGTTCCTTCAGCTTCTATTATTTTTTCAAATGTAACTTCACTGAGACAGTCAAAATCACACTGTTTAAGAATATGCTTCACTTTTTTTTTACATGGGGCATGATCTTCAGAAACAGAGTTTTATTCTTGGAACTGGTGACTATTAAAAGTCAGAAATCTTCCCTTCTGATGTGTTTTCTGGATTTTGGTTGCTCCTAATAAGCTTCAGTACAAGCACTGAAGGAAGTGAATTGTATACTTGGATCACTTTAGAGTAGATCAACCATTGTTAGACAAGGGAGGAATTGAGGTTTTAACTGCATTTTTTTTAAGAAAAAGGATTTGTATCTGAAGTTAGATGAATTAATTTTTACCACAAATATATATCATCAGCATCTCCCAGTTAGCATTGTAGGAGTTGTTTCCTTTCTGGCTGATCCAGTTGTGCTGACTGCTTGTGTGTTCTCTCCTCACCCCACCAGTCAGAACCTGATGACTTCACTGATGCAGAACCCAAATTACCTCCGAAACATCAACAGAAAAAAATCACTTATGCAATCAAATGCAGTATCAGGGCTGTCTTATTGAAGTACCTTTCACTTGTTTGGTCTGTGGTTGGTTGGTTGGGTTTTTTTCTTGGTTTTCATTTAATTTTCATTTTTTTATATCTTGGTGCAGCACATTAAGAAAAGTGCAGCCTATGAAACCAAAGAAAGTAAAGGTGACCTTTCCAATCCCTGAACTGACACTGATCCTCGGTGTTGGTGGTGACTGCTTACCCAAATGAGTTTTGGACTGGTGGTCCATAAGTGTTTTCTGTGTCCTGTGCAATCCTGCCGTGGTTTTCTGGTTTTTCAGTGGGTTTTTTTCATGTTTTTCAGTGGTTCTGACAGGCTGTGCCATCAGTGCCCTCACTGCTGTTCAATCCCAGAGATCCTTACACAGTCAGCCATTATTTCCTTTCTCCCTCTTCAGTCATACCTGCAGTGAATGAGAGGGAAGAGTCACTTGCAAGGATGTTAATCTTGCTGGAGTCTAATTAGGAGGTCCAGGAATTAAAGTGGAAAAGTGAGAAGTCTCAGGGGATGTTACTGTGATGGCCTTCCCATGACACAAATCATACACCATACCCAGGCTGAGGCTCCACTGAGCTCTGGGGCTGAAAAACACTTCGAGAAACAGCAAAGGAAACACATTGGAAAAGTTTTGATTTTGAAAAGAAAACAATGAAGAACAGCAACTAGCATTAATAATTAAGGGAGGAAGGTATTTGGCAAGATTACCTTTTGTTTAAAGGGTCTGTTTTGAAAGAATTAAAATACTGATGCAAATCGAGTTTTCTTAGCACTTTAATCATCTTGTTAATTCCCTTTCATTAGATAGTCCCTAGCCAGAAGTTTCTGCCAGAGCCCAGCTAGAGAGATCTTTAAAATTTGCTTTTATTGCATGTTTATTTCTCTCCTGTGTGGATTTTCCAGTGAACAGACACAGAGAATGGCCAAACACAGAGAAAGGACTGGAAGAATTCCCATCAGCACTGTGCAGTTTTAGATCAGGGTCAGAATTCCCAGGCTGTTGATGTCAGGATCCCACCAGCCTCTGAACGAAGTGGAACATCTGGTTGGGAACGCTGGGAGCAGGAAGGGAAAGCACTGTGGTACAAAAATAAAGCTTGGCATTTTCATTGTGCTTTTTTCCTGGAAGAAATAAACCCAGAAAGGCCTCCTGCATCCTTTTCCTTTTTTGAGGGAGTAGTTTTATTGACTCACAGGTTATAACTGATATTCAGACGAGCAGCAAAGGCTGAAGGAAAATGTTATAATGCAATTTATTGGGAACATCCTGTGTACACTGTAATGGCATAAAGAAAAGCAATTTAATATTTTTCACGCTGAATTAGTAATGTAGAAAAAATTAGAAATTGGGCTGGAATGTTATAAGAATTATAATGGGTGAAAATGTGCCAGAGGAAAAACTATTTCTTCATAAAAACTGAAATAGAATTTAAATTTCTTGAATTTTACGTAAAGTGACAATTATAATATTTGCAATAAAAAGCCCCCAAAACCCTATAAGCAGTAAGATGGTAATTTGCACTTGCCGAAAACATGCACTCTGCATTTTTTAAATTCCCTAATTAAATCCTAATTAGCATGTGCACTAGAGTGTTAATTCTTGCTGTTATTCCTCCAGGGTATCCCTACACCTTCAGGAGCATAAGCTTACTCAGATATGTAAAAGATAATTATCAATAAGTAGGACTAGCACATCGTATGTTCATTATGTTACTTATTTGTTACGTGCCTGCTGGTCTGTGAGCCAGAAAAGCAAGAAATTTTGTTTTGTTTCTGTTCCTGTATGGAAGCATTCAGCTTTGTCAGCAGCACACCACAGCAGCCCAAAAAATTGGTCAGCATTTTATCAGGTAATAACAAGACTGGAGCAATTTTTGCCTGAAAAATCCAAGTTTCACTGCTTGTGTGTTCCTAAAACCTAGAAATTCCTGTTGATAGGCAGGGAAAAAGTGCCAGTTTAAACTAAGCAGTCAATTCTCTGTTACACACAGCTTTAGGTAATTTCTATCCTTATGCTAATATTCCACCTTTCATGCTAGAAGTTCATATTGACTACTTGGTGGGTTATTCATATTTCCAAGAAGTACTAATTATCTTAATAAACAATTAAAACCCAACAGATAAAAACCCAGACACTGAAAATAGAGGAGCAGTGTGATTTCTTGGCAAGCAGGAATAAATCAGCCTGGTAGATAGGGAAGGGATGGGAAAGTGTGAGAGATGTTCTGAGCATCCTCCCCACAGGGCTGCAAATCCTCCTGAGACTTAATCCTGGGCCTCATCCAGCTCGGTGGTGTTGAGGAAAGGACAGGATTTGGGTTGGGCGGGAAATCATTTATTTGTGCAAAACAGTCATTGGATATCTTTCTTTCTCTGCTGATCGAAACAGGTGTAAATGATCAATTGTACTCATAAGGTGAAAATTTCTGCTCCTGAGTCTGGCACTTTGATTGGATTGGGTGGTTTAATTACAGTTATTCCATGAAGTGACAGGAAATAAGTGGTTTCCTTCACTTTATTCTGCCCCTCTCTGCTCCCTCCCACAGCAGTGATGCTGTCACCATATGTGATGATTTACAATTCATTAAGTTCTTGTCCTGAATGTCAGAGGGGCTCATTTTTTCCATCAGAAGGATGTTTCAGAAGTACTTTGCCAGAAGTACTAGGTTCTCACTTTTTCTTCATTACAATTACAATTAGGTTTTGAATGTGAGAGGTGAACCCCAGTTGTCCTTGCCATTACAGAACCTGATCTGTAGTAACAAATTATTGGGAAAAAAGTTTTCTTTAAATAAAGCAAAATCAATAAAAATCTGCAGTGTATTAGTGTTTGTCACCTCTAATGAGTTTCAGTCACATTTAGAATTGAATATCTGTTCTACTCTATGTCTTTTAGTGACTCATTCAAATTGCGAAGATTAATTTTCTTTAATTATTTGCAAATAATTTCTTCAGTTTGGTTAGACCTTTGGTGGTCTAGAGTTGCTCTGGCTGTAGCAAAATAATCCATTAACTATAGAAAATTAAGGCTAGGAGGTCTGTAAGAAATCATCTTATGCACCAAAATAGCTGTTTGTCTAATGTGTTTAAAGCAACAACAAATCAAACAAGTTTCTGCAGCCTTTCTAGAAATCTCTGAAGACTTAGTACCGCTTTTAGTCAGAAAACTTTTCCTAATATCTAAAGTAGATCTTTGAAGCAAATTGTGATGCCTGTCATTTGTTTATTCCTGCCCTGCTTAGGATGACTGTCATTTTGCAGGTTTTTGCATTGTAAGTCTCTCATGAATCTCGCTTTAATGTTTTCTTTTGTAAATCAAATACTTCAAGTTCCTTCAGCTCCTCTTTATCTGTCATGTTCTAAAATCTATTGTCTTTATTGTTTCCTTGCAATTTGACATCATCTATTTTGGGATCTCAGAACCTGGCTCATACTTACACTGGCAGGAACACTTGTCCTGTATTTTGCAGTCCTGCTTGGGCCCCAGGAATGAGCTTGGGGGTTGGGATTTTTACTGCTGTTTAAATTCTAGGTCCTCTATTATTTTCTTCAATTTTGCCATCTGGTCCTTTGCTTGTTAGTTGTTCCTGGTGCATTTAATGACTTACTCCCACACACGATGACTTGAATCTGCTTTTACCAAAGTTCATCCTAGGGGTCTTTATTGACTTTGTTTCCACCTTGTAAAGATCATTTTGGATCACAAAGATCCGCACTTGCATGTCTCCCTGCCTTCTTTCCCCTGCACTTTTTCCCTGGCCCTCTTCACTGGAGGATAATTTAGATATTCCTTGAGTGGACTCCTGTGAATTTCCATCTTAATGCCTCTTTCAGGTCAAAATAAGAATATTGGTAATTGCTCCTTGAACATATCTTTTAAATTAATTAAGGATTTAGCTCAAGGGGTTTTTTCATCCAGGTAATATTTCCCTAGCTTGCCAATGGAGATTCCATGCCTGGCAATATTTAAAGCTTTATAGAAGTGGAGCTGTATTATATCCACTGCTTCTGCCTTATCAGTTACACCAGTTACCTGTAAAGGAAGGAAATTTAATTGGTTGCTCCTGACAAATCTGTGTTGCCTATTTCCATCACTTTATTATCCTGTAGGTGATTATTAATTGATTATTTAATCATTTTTTCCAGAATCTGTCAAGCAATTGAAGTTGGGTTGGCTGCTAATTATAACTTTCTCTTTTTACTTGTTGGATAGGAGGAGGTGAATCTGTACAATATTTGTATTCCTTTTGACTTCCATATTCTTTGTTGGCTGCAGGTAGCATTGCACTGAAATTTCCTTGTATTATTCTTTTGTAAACATCCTCACTCGTGTGCCTTTTTATTGCCTTTGCAAATTTCCCTTTGAATTTTGATTCTCTAAAGAATGTGTTCAGCAATCCTCCTTGGACAGCTATATCTCTTCTTTCTCATCAGTGCTGCTCCATTCTCCTGTCCTTTCCTCCCCTGCCTGCTCTCAGGAGGTGCAGTGTATCCTGATAAGGACCTGCTCTCCTTCCCACCGAACCAGAGTGATGCTCCATCTTCTTAACCTTTTTAATCTGTGCTTTGGCTGGGTGTTTCCTGCTGGCTTGGACACACATGCAGTCAGTTCTCCCTGCCAAGCAACACCTTCCCGTAGACTCTGCACTCCCTGTCTGACACTGCTGCAGTGTTTGGGAAGGCTGAGACGAGAGGGTTCCTGCCTGGGCAGGCACCTCACCAGCACAGCCTTCTGTGAGACTGAACAGCAGTTCTGGCAGCATGGTGTTTTCTGTGCTGAACAACCCAAAAATCTCTGCTTCCTCCTCTCCTTGGCTCAGCTGTGCTGCTCTCAGTTAGACAGTGATTTCTTCATGGTTTGTTTTTGCCAGTTCTGAAGTCTCCAGTCTAAAGATTAGTGAATGTTTAAGGGCTGGTCTAGATACAGCCTCTGATTTGAAATAATAGACAGATACCAGCTCTTGGGCAGGTGTCTAACTCATTTAGTGCTTATGAAATGTTGAATCTAGTTGAAGGTTTCCCTGCCCACGGCAGGGAGGTTGGAACTAGATTATCTTCAAGGTCCCCTTCCAACACAATTCTGTGATTTTATGATTAGAATCCCTACATAGGGAAGTTATTTTTGTTTCAAAGGTTAAAAAATGTGTTTAATTTTTTCTTTTAAGGGCCATGATTTGGTCAGGTTGGATTTGACACAGAAGCAGAACCCTGAAGTGGTGTTTCCTCTGTTTCCCTGAACACCTTCTGTAACCACTCTGCATTATCACCTGCTGATATCTGTGGTGAGGCCCCTGCTGCAGAAGTCACCTGCAGTTAGGCCCAGGCTGATGCCATCATTCCACAGCACTCTCCTGCCAATTTGTGAAAATTCCATGAGTTCTCATCCTTACGAGGGTGTCCTGGCTGAGGGCAGGGCATACTTTTGAAATAGAGAGATTCCCACTCTGCCTCTGGGACAAATAAGCATTTTGGGTAAGTGCTTCTGGGGTTTGAGCTGGAGGCTGTCTGGAATTAAATCACACAGCACTGTATCGTTGCTTTCTTTCATTTCACACTATTTCTTGTCAGCTAATGTTTCACTTTTCATAGTAAAAGGAAACCAAAAATAAGTTTTCCCACAAACTCTGGACTAATTAGACTTGACATTCCTATTTAGACAATTGTATTCATAGTTGCCTTCTGGATTTAACATATATAGTTCTTTACATATCATCCTTTTTCAGACAAAGTTTGTGATTTAACTCGAGAAAAGGACTGAAATGTTTCCTTGTACAGAGAGCTTTCCAATCAGATTTCTGTCTCACAGTTTCTGTATTGTCACCTTGGCATGCTCTGGGTGTTTTTTTCTCAAGCCTTATTGAAATTTTTGAGTGTTAATCACATGATCTCTAACCAGGTAATTTCCATGGAACTACTGAAAAGCTTAGGGGGAAATCACTGCAAAGTGAAGGGTGATTCCCACAGGGATCACATCCCCACCTGTGACAGAGACACAGCCGTGCCAGAGGTAACGATCAGCTCCCTGCATTGTCTGTGAAAAGCATTTTACAAATGTTCCTTGGTCAATTCAGGGCTATTTCACCTCTTTCATGATAATGTGACTGACCCTCAAAACCAAATTTAAATAAAGCAAGTGCTACATTTTAAGTGCTGAAATATCTGAAAGTTATTCAGTCTTTCCAAGGAACAAAAACTGACCTAGAATTTAATATTTTTTTATTAACATTCTTACCACTGCTGAAAAACGCAGAAACATAGAAATTGTTGACGTTTAAAGCACTATCAATTGAAGGCCATTATGTCATTGTGGTCCTTTCACCTCAGAGTCCTTCAGGAGACAATTGGCCTAGAGCAGCATGGAATAATGGATATTCTGAGTGCTGCATCTCAGTTATCTTGGAGATACAATTTTAATACTTAGTTTGTGCCCAGTGTGCAGCAGGGGCTTTGAGGGAATACATAGCTCACCTGCCAGTTGTGAAAATACTAGTGTAGAAAAAATGATGATGTGATCATTCCCCAAAGTATCTCCATCAGAAGAAATTTCCTGTATTTAACACATGGACACTGAGCTGTGAACATTGCCATGGCCTTATTAGCAATACTGTCCTGCCAGTTTAATTGCAGAATGAGAAGTTAACAAATGTTAAATCACGTGAACATACTTTGAGCTGCATAAAATGCTGCCTTTCATAACAAACATGCAGTTTAGATACATTTAATATGTGCCAGACCAAAGGAATTGCCTAATACTACTACTCTCCTATCCAGATGTTGGTATCTAGATTTATCTGCCTGTCTAAACCTGGGCATTGAATAGATACTGTTTTGAAACCAACAGTGAACATCATTCTCTGTAGTTTGATATTCTCTAATTCTAAATTGGTTTATTTATTGTTAAATTATGATTTGGAGGTCGATTTTCATCCATACATTCTGTAAGAGACGGCATTCATCAAGTGCTTTTCTTCACTTCTGGGAATGTTTGCACATCACGGAAGGCCGTGGACATAAACTGAAAAAAATCCACTGTTGTTAGGCATTGAACATTGAAAAGGTTGCACAGCAGGGAACCATGTAATCCATGGGCATTTAGTGACTAGGACTGACACGTCAGGGATGCAGGCAGAATGCAGCACAAGGAGGGGAACCTCCTTGGGAATGTGTATGGACTGTGATGAGAGGAGTTGGCTCAATTCAGGGCCCTCTCACAGAATTCTGCTTGGAGCAAACCCTCTGTCCTTTGGAAATAGCCATGAAAACATCGCAGTGGGTGCTGATCAAGAATTTTTGAAATAATGTCTTCCAGAAAAAAAGAAGAAAATTATTGCAGTATTTTGTAGCACCCTCCTTTAAAAAGACCTTGATTGAAGCACTGGATTGTTCCCTGGGAGGGTGGGCAGGCCCTGGCACAGGGTGCCCAGAGCAGCTGTGGCTGCCCCTGGATCCCTGGCAGTGCCCAAGGCCAGGTTGGCCATTGGGGCTTGGAGCAGCCTGGCACAGTGGGAGGTGTCCCTGCCCATGGCAGGGTGGCACTGAGGGCTTTAAGGTCCCTCCCAACCCAAACCATTCTATTATTCTGTGATTCTATGATTTTTCGTTCAATGTCACTTTTTGAATTGAATGCACAATATTACATGTTAAGTTTAAATTTAGAATGTAAACCATGGAATCATAGAATATCTGGAGTTGGAAGGGACTCAAGGACCATCAAATTCAAACTCCTGGCTTTTTTGAATAGAATATTAAAAAATATAAAAAATACAACAACAAAACCACAAAAGCGGTTGATTGATGGAAAGGTGTCCACGAGCCTTTTGGAGGAGCAGACTGCACAAAGATGGAGATGCTGAAATGCTCAAATGCTAAAATGCAATTGCCACCTGGGTTTGTTCTAACTGACCTCTACTCTGCAGTCGTTTCCTGTGTCTACCCCCTACGCATGTGAGTGTTCTTAGTTTAAAAAAACCCCAGCACGTTGCAAGCAATGCTGTAATAACTTACAATTTAGGCTGTTCATGCAGAAATGGAGTAGATGACATTGTAATCATTGCAGTAGGATGCATACTTTATTACAGTGTGCCTTTAAACTATCCTGAGGAAGGTTATTCATGCTACACTAGCCAGGGATCGTTTTTGTTAAACAAGAAAAATAAAACTGCTAAGTGCTAGATCATTTAGGTGGCTGCAGAGCTGAAGCCTGTCTGAGTGTTCTGCAGTCTCTCCTGGAGAACAGGATATATTTATGTGGCTTAAAAACCCACACCCTGGCTTAGAAGAATCTCAAGCTAATAATGGCTCTGAGGAGCAACACGTGCTGGTGGGGAGGAGAGAGGCCCAAAGGGTGGATACCTGGCATTCACACAGAGTTTTACTTTGGAAAATAATATCAGCAACTTCTTGCTGCTTCCTTTCAACAGCGTGTGAGGACGAGAGTTGTGAAAAACAATGATCCACTGATGCAAGTGAAACTGCTGTGTCTTCATATAAACCTATCATTCGGAGTTCCTGGCAGCTGGGATTTAAAAACAAACCTGAGAGGCAGAATCCACAGCTGGCAAATTTTCTTTTTAACAGGGGTTTTTCCAAGTAAACGGGATGGATCTACTACATGGAAAGAAAAATCCTTTTCTTACTCACAGGATGGGAATATGTAATTGTTATTAAAATGACCTATTTGATATTTTAACCTGATGTTATACTTACACATCTTAAGTTTTTGGAAGATTTATTAATGCTGTCAGTATAAAACTAACAAATAAATCAGAAGTTACAATATTTTAAATTTATCCTTTTGTTTAAAGAAGCCTCACTCAATATAATTTCCAGATTTCCCTGTATGATGAAATATTATCTTCTTGCACTTTACACAAAATTGCTGTCTTATGGGTTTTTGACATTTTAGTAGGTGAAAGGAAATTGAATATTAATATTTATCAAACCAACTTTAGCCATGAATTGTTCATATGGGCAAAATAGGATGTTTTTCATGCATTAGACATTTTATATTAGATATATATTGTGAGATCTGAGCATTTTACTCATTATGTTTGGCATATAGCTAATGTAGTTTTCTTAATTAGCTCATTCTCCTTTATACTTTGAAACATTCCTCTGATTGTGGGATACTTTTGGGGTGGTTTTTTAGTAGAAAGCTACACCTAGTCTTAGTGCTATGCAAAATGAGTTATATTTGTGCAGTTTTATTAATAGAAGTTATGAAATGAAAGTAGAATGTGAAAAGATATGTTTTACTGCAATTTTTTACTTGGATTATAAGAAATCATGAGGAAAACAAAATCACACATAATGACAGGCAGGATAGTATTAATAGTAAAAGCACATGTATAGAACATGAACCAAACTGATAAAAACTACTGGGAAATTGGGTGGAATTCAGAGATTCACATTGTGTAAAATTCATGTGTCATTTGAAGCCAAAGCTCCACATTGGCTGTGGGGTGGGACTGGGATTGCTCGGGGCTGAATGGTTCACAGGGAATTCCTGATGCCTGTGCCAGTGTTCTGCCTTTGGAAGTGCTTGGGACTCTGCCGGGGCTGTTTAACTTCGTGCTTTCATCCAGGGCTGGTTCTTCTGTTCCTGGGGCCACCTGGCAAGGAACCACCCTGCCCTCCTCACAAGCTGCACTGATTTTGTTAAGGTGCAGAAAACTTGTGTTTAACCAGAGAAATGATTTCATGTGAAAGGTTAGAGCTTGCTAGCAGCAGCACATCTGCTCTGCGCCGGTGGAAAAGCAGCCTCCGAAGAGGAGGAGGAGGAGGAGCAGGAATGTCCCCGTGGCAGTGCCAGTGTGAGCCCAGCAGGGACGGGCATGTCCTGAGGGCTCTGAGGGAGCTGGCACAGCCACCACCACAGGTTTCTGCAGAGCTGCTCCAGCTAGAGCACTCACACTGTTGCTGGTATCCCAGCTCCCCAAATGAAAGCTGGCTTTAATATCCATGTCTGTGTCCCCATCATGGCCCTGGTTTCCAAAGAGGTGACCTGTGCGTAGGTGTTGAGCCCCATCCACACACTGACACACGCTGTGTCAATCACTTCTACACTTCTGCTTTCATTTCCTATTGGCTTTTATCTCTATTTTCTATGCTTACCAGGGTTTAGAGTCTTTCACTGTTCCATTTTTACCTTAGGTAAACAGGAGCAGGGCAGGGCCTGTCCCCTGTGCTGGCCCTGCTGAGACAGCTCGAGGGCTGGGTCCTGTTCTGGGCCCTCATGGCCACAGAGCCCTGGAGGGGCTGGAGCGTGGCCAGGGCAGGGAACGGAGCTGGGAAGGGGCTGGAGGAGCCCCAGGAGCGGCTGAGGGAGCTGGGAAAGGAGCTCAGGCTGGAGAAAAGGAGGCTCAGGGGGGACCTTGTGGCTCTGCACAACTCCCTGACAGGAGGGGGCAGCCGGGGGGGGTCAGGCTCTGCTGGCAGGGAACAGGGACAGGAGGAGAGGGAACAGCCTCAGGCTGGGCCAGGGGAGGCTCAGGTGGGACAGCAGCAGGAATTTCTCCATGGAAAGGGTGCTCAGGCCTTGGCAGGGCTGCCAGGGAGGTTTGGAGTGCCCATCCCTGGAGGTGTTCACAAAGCAAGTGGAGGACGTGGTTCAGTGGTGAGCATGGCAGTGGGGCTGGGTTGATTGTTGGACTTAGTGATGTTAGAGGCCTTCTCCAACCAAAGTGATTCGATGGTTCTGCCCAAGTTTAAGCTTACAGGCTTGGAGGTGGATTTAGCCTGAGTTCTCATGCTGCAGTTGAGCCCCAGTTGCACTGGAGAGGGAGACAGGCCCTCTAAGAACAGGGTGTACTCAGAGAGTGTGGCTTTCTACAGGGTAACCCCTACAAGTGTGTTTTGTCTCGGCACATGACCCCTGTGCCTCTTCTCCCTACAGCTCCTCAGGGATGTCTTGTGTGGAGAGGTAATGTGGGAGTGCCTGGGAATCCAGTATGGATCCTGTGCCTCACCTACCACCCAAAGAACCTGGATCACTGGGCACTACCAAGTTGCTGCTCTTGGGCAGAGGCACCAGAGATCCAGAGTTTCATGGATTTTTAAGTTCTATTCATAATGGGGAAAACCTACTGAAATTACTGTATCATTTCTGGTACTCAGAGTCAGAGTAGTAATAATAATATATTTGTTCTATTTATATTTAACTTGCCTTTGAGTAAGAGAAACTATTTTAGATCTTTATTTATTTATATTTACCTTTTGGGTTAGAAATCAATGACCACATTGCTGACTGTGGATATGCATTATGCAAAGCCACTTTATTTTTCAGGTTTTTTTTTTTCTCCTTCCTGACTGTTTCTATTTGACTCATTGCACCTCTTGGTCTGCATCCAAAGAGTGATTTCCTAGCTGGAGGGATGCTGGGGATATTTGTCATGGAACAAGGCTTGGGGAAGAAGAGGGTATGAACTTGAATATTTGAATGTTTCTTGAATGTTTTTACTTTCACTTTTTCGCTGCCTTATTTTCTTTCTCTGCTGCTTGTTATATGGGAGCTTCTTGCTTTAGTTATGCTTTTCCTCTCAATGCTCTTCTCAAAGGCCTTCCTGTTAAATCATTCTGCTTTGTTTTCCTTCATAAGTACTCACTTAGCAGCATTATTACTGCATTCTGCTATTTCATGAGTAAATTGCTCATAATTCCTTTAGATCACTTTTAAGGCACTTAACAAGAACAGTGGAATCAGCTGCTCCCTTTCAGATCCCTTTCCTGTTAAGTACTGACTTCCATGGATAAGCTGAACGTATTCATATTGACAGCAGTGTTTTTTAGGATGAGGCACATAAAAACATGTCCTTTACACAAACATACTCTTCATTATCTGTTAATCTGCAGAGCAGTATCTGTGCCCATTTGCTTGCTTTTCTTTCAAGAAACTGTGCCCTGACTTGTAAAAATAAAACAAGAATCAAAAGGAAAAACCCTAAAACAGAGCAAACACATATAACAAGAAAGTAAACATGATGGAAACAGTGGGGGATTGCTATTTCTATGCTTTGTAAACTCAGTAAGCAGAAAAATAAATACAACTAAAGCTGTGGCCCAGAATACTAATTTGGAGCAATTTTTTCTTGGAATACGTTGTGGCAAACATGTCCCCTCAATCCACAGAGCAGGTTAGAACAACCCCCTAAACAGCAAGGCTAAACAAGAGCAATGCAAATTGAGTTAACATCAGACATGTTCAGCAAGCAGAAATGTTGACTTAAAAAATGCCTCTTGCAGTTGCCAGCGAGGGTTTTCCTGATGGCTTTTGGCAAAAAAATACCACAATAGTTCTGAGCTGGACAGTTGGGCTGGGTAGAATAAGGATTGAAGTCCTCATGGAACAGAGAATAATTCTACTTAGGCAAAAGAAAAAAATATAAATTTGCAATGTATTTTCGGAGAAGATCTGGCAGGTTCTACCTGTGTTGCATTTGAAATGGTTGAGGTAGTTTGAATGGTATTCCCCTGGCCTGCCCTGGCCTGGCCATTCTGGGGACTCGATGTCCATGACAAGTGCTCCTTCTGTGCAGCCACTGCTGCCAGGGGGGACACAGGGAATGCAGCTGGTGCCACCAAACTCCCTGCATGCTGAACACTGCAGCTGCAGAGGCACAGGAGGGGATGGGCTGCCAGCCTTGCGTTCCTTACGATATTATAAACAATATGGCAGCAGCTGAGTAAAGCTGATTTTGCTTCCTGAGTGAGACTCGAGTGTAACTGCTCTTGAGTAAGGACACAGCTGCAACTTCCTCTGCTCATATCCCTTCCACACAGCACTAAATCTGACAGCAGTTCTTGAAGCACCTTTTCCCTTCACACATCTGTAAATTCACATCATGTTCTAGATTCTGGTTCTAGATTCATCCCATTGAACGCTCTAAACATTTCATCAGAATATCCAGAATCCCTCTTAACTTCTTTATTAATTATACTAATGCCATTAGCAGCTTCTCATCACTGATGGAGTGAAAAGTCAGCAGAAACTTGGCCTTTCAGCATGATAAGACACAAAGGGAAGAGGAGTGTGTACTGACTGTACCTGTCCCAGCGTTGTCCCAGCCACTTGTGACATCTCTGCCAATAACAAATCAAGGTCCCTGGATCACCAGCAGGGACCTTTTCACTACATCTAGTTTTAAAAATGTTCGAATCATTCTAGGTCCCTTTCTTAAATCCTCTTGCCTGAGAAAGAAATTGCCCTCGGTGTTTTCAGGAATATACAGCAGAGGAGATTAACAATGTGTAGGTTCTCATATGATCAGAAAAAAACTCAGAAAGCCATCCGTTATTTCTGTCCCCTGTGAAAATCAAGATGGACTCTCTGTCATTTCTGACAGTTGCATGTTTAACTGCTAAAGATCTACTGACAGAGACTGAACTGCTTCAGTGAACTTCTTCAGTACTTCAGTAACTTGAGCATTTTTCTTGATGTCTAACCCAGACCTTCCTTGCTGCAGCTTAATCCTTGCTGCTACATTAACCAGAGACACAAGTAACACTGGTCTTGTCTGCAGCAGAGTACTATATTTGAAGACTCTTGTCATGTCCTCCCATCTCCCTTTCCCTTGGAATTTCCTTCTCCAGCTTGAGCTACTCTGGGCCAGCCTTCTCCCTTTCTCCTCCCCTTTGCTTGAGCAGTTAACACTTTCCAGTTCTTTGAAACTCCTTAGTAGTGTTTTCCCATCAGTACTTTTGAAGAAAAATGCTAAAGTGAAGACGCATTTTTACCTTAAGACCCTGATGGAGTGAAAGGATGACTCTGAGTTTTACAAAGTGCTTTTGTCAGCATGTCCTACAAGCATAAAATCCTTGGGAGAAATGAATGCTGACCTGGAGAATTTGATGTTGGCAGAAGAAGGAGGTCCTTGCAGAAGGAGAACATTGTCAATCCCTGGTAAGCAAGTAACAGATAACAATCTGATTACTTCAGTTTCACACTTAGAAACTGCTGGAAAGATGAAAGATAAGCATTTTATTTCAAGACATCTCAATTTAAGTACAAATCAATGAAAACAGAAAAAAAAATATTTAAAATGCACAATTCACTTTATTAAGTGAAATGTTCCACTGGTTAAAAGTTTGATGGTATTATCTACCAAGATTGATATTATTACAACAGATTATTCTTTCTAGCGAGACTGCAGACAGAAAAGTGAGGCTGTAGAAGTATAATATTACATTTAATCAAATTCCTTAGAAATAATAGTTCCATTATATTAGCATTTGAACAGCTTTTCAGTGAACCAACGGGCAGTTGTGTCTTCCTCTTTTATTTCTAACCAGCTAATAAATCTAGGGCTTGCCAAAGCCGTGCCCAGAAGTTGGAGTGCATTCTCATTCCTCATCACCTGACTGCAGCCTTGTGCTCTCCTCTCTGTGACTTCTGCACACAGTGTCCAAAGGAAACAAAAGCACATTTTTAAAAGTTACTTTTCTCTAGTTGTCATCAAGCTGCCACCATGGTATTTTGTTTATTGACTGAGCATTTGGGGTTAGAGCCTCTCGTGGAATAAATCACAGTGGGTGAACTAGAAATGAAAGCACATCAGGGGCCTGTTGGGGTTTCTGAGGGGCACAGTGGGGGTGGGGAAAGGCATTGCTCCCGAAGTCTAGAACAAACAATACAGAAATCAGCACAAGCAGTTTAAATCTAAAAAGGAATGTGTTTTTAGGCAAAGAAAAGATTAAGTTTAACATTGAGTTTTTGCATACTTTAGAGGCAAATAGAAAAGTGAAGTTAAAATCATGCCAGAAATGGAAGATGGGAAATAATAAACTAATATACCAGGAAAAGAGGATAAAAAACAAAAGGTCTTCGGAACTTAGGAAGACTTTAACAGGTCAAACTAAAGAATATTTTTTCTTGAAGGAGTTAGGCAGAGCTTTAATTATGTGATGTTGAAGATGGGGGCTTTTTTTTTTTTGTTATTTTTTTTGGTGAATTTTTTTTTTTTTGTTTTCGGGTAGTTTTTTCATATCGTTTTTTTCTGGTCTTTCCCCCCCCCCCCACCTACAGGTATCATTCAGCTCTGTACTGGAAAAGACAGAAAATAAACATCCCAAATTCAGTTTCTACATGTCACTCACAACAGAGCTGATCTCTGCTATACCCCCTAAACTCATCCCTTTTCCAGGATGAAAAATCCTGTTTGATTTAGTGTCCCAGAACATGCCCCATATTTGATTATCCCTGGTGGGATTATTTCCTTTTTGGGAAAACTTAAATGCTTTGGACACACAGGCACTACTACACAAAATCCCTGGACTAACACTATATCTGCCAACTGAATGTACCTTAAATGAGACCAGAGCTGTTTTCAGCCAGATGAGTTGGGTGTGGAGAGCAGCAAAGTCACAACAACCTGGACAGAACCATTGGAAATGTGCTTAGAGTGGCCCAGGCTGACTCCCTCCAAGTTTCCCAGAGCACAAAGCAGCTCTCCAGCCCACACAGAGTGCCAAGCACTGCTATCAAACTGTGCAGGAGATAAATCCTGCCAGCTAAGCACAGAAATAAATGACATATCAGAACTGTTAAGCTCCACAGCTGCCAGAGTGGTGCTTTAAAAATGAAGCACATAAACCATACTGGAGAGGTGTTTGATAATGATCCCACAGTCACAGTCCAAAAGGCTGCCTGCTCAATAGAACCTTCTGGGGACTTGCACAATGCTTTCCTCAGCTTTAGGGTCCCAGTTAGGCTCAGGATTACAGCTGCTCAGGCCAGGATATGCGGAGAAAGCAGAACAGCTTAAGAATCTTTATGTTAAAGCTGAGGGCTGCCAGAAATAGACAAGTTTTAAAGTAAAACTTAACCTGAAATTTTAATTTTGGATTTGAGCATCTGAACCCTGCTTTTGTCTGGTGAAAAGCCACTTGTGCTGATTTGTAATCATTGTTAGGCACTGCTCTACTGGGCTGACCTGAGCATTCAAATCATGAGAATCTATTTGGAAGGATGATTGATGTCAGTCTTTTAAATAGACGCCTCATCCACATAGGAATTGAAAGAAAATGAAATAAAAGCTTGATGGTGAGCTGCCTATTCAGCTCCCCACGGTTACTTTTTTTTCCTGAAAGGTCAGATAATTGAAAATTGCAATTTACCTGTCTTGGAAAAAAACCCAGAAGCAGGAGCTGTGATCCAGACTTACTAATAGCAGAGTGGAGACACAGAGTTACACTGTGCTTACCTCATCTGCATTGTTGTCATTTACTTAATTTCAATTAGATTGCAAATTATACAGGGATTAAGGTGTTTCTGCTGTGTGACCTATTCAATTTTGCAGTCAATTGATTTCTACTTATTTAGTAAGTGTTTGGACATTAGCTGCCATGGCAGTTAGATTTGCACTTGAAGTCAACTCTCCAGCATGGCAAGATGCTCTCAAGTTTTGTTTCCCAAGAACATGATGGAGGAAATAATAAGGTACAGGAGAGGACCTGGATGAAGATCACCTAAAACAGAATTTAAGTCACCAATGGAATAATTAATCAAAAGCAAACACTATAGAAACCTCAGAAACCCCAACAGGCCCCTGATGTGCTTTCATTTCTAGTTCACCCACTGTGATTTATTCTACGAGAGGCTCTAACCCCAAATGCTCAGTCAATAAACAAAATACCATGGTGGCAGCTTGATGACAACTAGAGAAAGGTAACTTTTAAAAACATGCTTTTGTTTCCTTTGGACATTCTGTGCAGAAGTCACAGAGAGGAGAGCACAAGGCTGCAGTCAGGTGATGAGGAATGAGAATGCACTCCAACTTCTGGGCACGGCTTTGGCAAGCCCTAGATTTATTAGCTGGTTAGAAATAAAAGAGGAAGACACAACTGCCCGTTGGTTCACTGAAAAGCTGTTCAAATGCTAATATAATGGAACTATTATTTCTAAGAAATTTGATTAAATGTAATATTATACTTCTACAGCCTCACTTTTCTGTCTGCAGTCTCGCTAGAAAGAATAATCTGTTGTAATAATATCAATCTTGGTAGATAATACCATCAAACTTTTAACCAGTGGAACATTTCACTTAATAAAGTGATGTGATTATGTGCATTTTAAATATTTTTTTTTCTGTTTTCATTGATTTGTACTTAAACTGAGATGTCTTGAAATAAAATGCTTATCTTTCATCTTTCCAGCAGTTTCTAAGTGTGAAACTGAAGTAATCAGATTGTTATCTGTTACTTGCTTACCAGGGATTGACAATGTTCTCCTTCTGCAAGGACCTCCTTCTTCTGCCAACATCAAATTCTCCAGGTCAGCATTCATTTCTCCCAAGGATTTTATGCTTGCACCATTTGTACCATTTTGTCAGTGCAGATTATACTTGTACAAACCTGATTTTATCAGGACATTTTTGATTGCAAAATAATACTGCACTGTGAGGAGATAGATATTGCAGGATTTCCTGTAATTACATTTATTGAGTTTATTGCAATTGATTTGCAGATAAATAGTCATGTGATGATCTAGTATGTCCTCTAATATAATGTTAGTCCTTCCAAAGCCTCTGTTTATCTTGGGGGCTGCTGCAAGGGCATGGCTTGGAGTGACAGAATTGAATCTTGATGGGAAAAATTTCTAGGTGCATATAGACTATAATAAAATACATAATCAAATGTGAAAGTGACCTTCATGCCACTTTTTTCTGTCTCATCTTATGTCCAACTTATGTGTCTTAGAGACTGTCTCTTGTCATATTTTCTACAGTGGCCAAATTTAGTGCTTTATTTAGATTCCTGTTAGTTATTCATTTAGTGATTATCTTAGTGAATAGAGAAAATTAATTGCAGAAAAATAATGACCTGTGCAGTAGCTTTTTTTGCTGGTTTTAGTAGTGTTATAAGACAAATCCAGCAAAATCCAAGTAAATGCTCCATACAAGGTGAGAGACAAGTTGTGCTGCAATAGAAAATGTTTGTAGCAGCACCATAGTGGGTAGAATTGGAAAAGCTCTTATCAGAAGTGAGCTGTATGTCTGGTATTATTTTAAATCTTATCAGTCGGTTTGTTTCAATAGATTTTTGGTGCTTGAAAATCTTACTGAAGGTAATTTTAGAAACTGCCTTTAAATTTCTTGCCTTTTAGTCACATTGAAATTTCCGTTGTTCTGGTAATTTAGGTCAAAGTAAATAAAAGTTCCCAACTAGCTTTAACTGTGCTATTAATTTTTATATCTATCAATAGTCCAGATGCACAGATCATTATCACTCAGTAACATCAGCAGGAAGAGGATCTAAAGGCAAGGCAGCATTTAACTAAGAAAATATCCCCACATTGCACATATGAAAGAGAGCCGAGGAGTTCTGCCAGCAATTAGAGTCCCAGTGAGGGTCCTGCTGTTGTTACTCTGCAGCCAAGACTTTGCTGAGCCTGACCTATGAGCTGCATGGAGTTTTTAAATGCATAAAGATGAATATAATGAAATAACCCACACAGGGTTGCCTGTAGATAAGTTGGCTTTTCTTCTGAGATAAGATGTAATAAGTGCACTGTGCTTTCATTTTGTGCCTGAGGAGAAGAGCAGGACAGAACACACTCAAAAAGTATTTTCCACAGTCCAGGGCTTGGTAGCTTGTGGGGAAGGATGTGTTTGTCTTGGGAAGCTCTTTGGCACATTTTAGGTGTCCACACAGAGTGAACCAAAGTGTTTGCATGTTTAGGTGTATTGTTTATTCCCCTGGATATGGGGCAGGAGAGGAGAAGGAGAATGAGAATGCTGGGAGGATGGGGTGGGTGATGGTTGTGCCCATTACCTGGATTCTCAAGAGGTTTTATATCTGTACTTCAATTACATAACAAATAGGAAGGGTCTTTCTGCATCATTCGTCTGTTCTTCCCATCCCTAGGGAGTGTGGTTAACATACATACTTTTCTATTGTTAAAAAAACCCAAACCTTTTCCTCCTTATGGTAATTTGAAGGGCTGTTTTATTTGCTCTCCTGGCTTCATTTTTGCAGTGCACAGTGGATTATTCATGTTGGCTCTACATTTGACTCTAAAGTATTTATTTTTGATCTGAGTTTTCTATGTGGATTGTGTGGAGAAAAAGGTTTAATTTTTAAAGAGATTTGTCACTCGCAGTGCCATGTTCAGCAGAGAGGCTGCCTCTGTCTTGGTGATTTTGTGCATCCGAATATTTTATAAACACACTGACTGCTCCTTACTGAGTTTAATGGCTGCCAAAGTTTCAAATGTTATGAAAACAGCAAGAGAATTAAACTCCATTTGTGGGTTGTCTCAGGAGAGGACAGATGACACCAGCAAGCCTGGCTGACTTGTCCCCAGCAGTGCAGAGCTAGGGACAGAGTCCTCGAGAAGAGAAAGGGCACTGGCTGTGAGGGGAGCAGGAAGAGCTGCTGGAAGAAGGTTTTAATACCTCCCACTCCACTTTAATACCTTCCTTACAGACCCAGGTGATGCAGGTCTCTGTGAAGTGGTCATGGCATGATTAAGCCATGACATCTCATGCAGGTTACAATTCAAAAAAGCTGTGAGAGGAGTCAGAATAAAATTCAGACCAAGCACAACCTGGCATCCAGTGGCTTGATGTATCAGAATATACAAGAATTACTATAATTATTCAAAATTACAGTCAGAGCCAAAACCATGTCTTTTAGAGTAGAAATTATCCTGAACAAATGCATGTGTGATGTCCTACATTTCAAGTGGGAGGAAAGAGCCAAGAGTGGAGTAGGGAGAATCAGCATCAGTGGATGGTGCAAGTGTTGATGGAAGTAATGGGTGAAGAGGAAAAACATGTTATGTGGAGTTGATGAAAATACCTCAGCATGGCCCCTCCTGTCAGCAGCCTCACACCCAGTGCCACCCCTGCCCTGGGCAGGGACACCTCCCACTGTGCCAGGCTGCTCCCAGCCCCAATGGCCAACCTGGCCTTGGGCACTGCCAGGGATCCAGGGGCAGCCACAGCTGCTCTGGGCACCCTGTGCCAGGGCCTGCCCACCCTCCCAGGGAACAATTCCTTCCCAATATCCCATCCAGCCCTGCCCTCTGCCACTGGGAAGCCATTCCCTGGCTCCTGGCCCTCCAGACCCTAACAAGTCCCTCTCCATATTTTTGTAGGTTGTACTAGCATAGAATTACTTATCCTCCAGAGTAACATAATTTCAGCCAAGTAATGTGATTTGTTAAATGCATTATGTAGCTTTAAGATTGTCTCATCCAGGCTGGAAAACATTCAAACATCAAATTTTAATATAATCACAAGCAAAATGTTGATATATCCTGTTGGGGCCCAAACCAGATGCATGAGGAGGTGGTCAGTGCAGTGTCTGGAATCATAAACCAGAGTGGAGGATAGGAGAGCTTGGTTCAGATGAATCATGTTACTGTTTTCACATTTTGTATCTCTTGTTCTGTGCAAAATTGTTTTCTTTTACTTTCTTTTCCTCCACGCGAGACACCTTGTTTCATAAATCATCCATTTCAAATGGGTTAGAGAAATGTAAGATTGTAAGACGAAAATTTGAAGGTAATAACAAACAGATAAAAGAAAGATGTATGTAATTTTAATAAACATTAGTGTTTTTATTAAATAAAATACCAGGTTTTCCCCTCCTGCTGCTCTAGTTGGGCTGTGTAATTCTTGTGTACTCATAACAATTACAAGGCCTGTGCAGTCAATGCTCCCTTGTCTCTAATGTAGGCATCACCTTTCTCTCAAGTAATTGAGGATGTAATAGCAGGTGTTACTTTTGCTTTATCTGCATTTAAATCTGCTTTTAGTTCTCTTCCTGAGAACACAAAGGGCTCGAGTTTTTGATTTCCAACATTAAAAGCTAAAAATACTTCAAAATGCTCCACAATGACGTTTTACTATATCATTTACTATTTACATTTTCCAAGTGGCTCTAGCAGAGATTTGCTGTTTGTATGTTCAGTGCCCTCTCAGAGATTTACTGAGATCTGCTCTGAAAACCAGAGAGCTCAGATCTGCTGTAGGATTTGGGCTGGTTTGGCCTGGATCATTGGGACTTCCCTGTGTGTGTTCACCGCTCTGTTTCTGCAGTGCCACCATCACCCTTCCTCCTGAGACAGTGACATCCAGCCAGGCCACAATTTGCTCCTCTCTTCAGATTCATTCCTCCACTGGAGCAATAGATCTGGAGCTGTTCTGTGAGCACAAGGCCACAGAGTCCTGCATTTCCATCTCCCAGAGGCAGTGGCCTGAGGAGAAGCACAGCCAGCACAGGCATTTTATCAAGGCCACCAAAACCAGTGTTCTACTGAATTTATTTTGCAAAGGCAGGGTTTTTCCAGCTGGATGACAGCTCAGTAGGAGATAAGGTCTATCTTTTTTTTCTCCCTGCTGTCAGCTGGCAAAGATAGGATAGAGCTGTACCTGCCAAGGGCAACAGCTTCATGGGGATGAAGGAAGAACAGCAGAACTTCTAGAGCTTTGTGGCCTCACTCCTGCACTTATTCTTGGTGTCTTTGGTGTCCCATGAGATTTCCTCAAAAGCCCCTCTCTGAGGTGAGGCAGAGGCTGTATCTCAAGCTAAGGGTGCTGGGAACACTCCCAGGCACTGTCACCTATCTCCAAAGCTGTGACACTGCTGCCATTGTCGTGGTCCCCACGTGCCAGCCCCAGCACACCACGGTGTGGGGTGGCACAGGGAACAGAGCATCCTCTCCTGCATTCCCAGTGCTTAGAGTCCAGATCTTTGAAGATTGAAGTTTGAAATTCTCTGTCTGCCGATGCTGGAGTGTGAAATATTCTGGTTCTGCACATCCTCATTGCCACAAATGCCCAGCACCTGGAATCTCTGCATCCTCACCTCAGCAACACACCATGCCCTGGCACACCAGGGTTTGCAAGATGTCTGTCTATTTTATTTCAATACAAAGGTTTTAAATTAAATTCAAATATCTGGAGTGAGTTTTAGAAATGCTGGCCTTTTTTCCTAAAATTTTTGACAGGTAAATTGACCTTCCATAGCTCTAAACGTAGTGTCAAATATTTAAATCTGACAAAAAAAGAAACAAGAATGTTGCTTCTTAAGTAGGATTTGTCTCAGGGAATTACTAAGCACTGAACCAAACCCCCAAAGAGGGGGTCACCTGTCTTTTATGCTTTCCCACGAGGTGAATGTCAGAAGATAAAATGGGAATATGACAATAAATCTCTTTTATCTGCTGATAGAAGAATTCGTTGGTAGGTAAAAAGGCACACCCTAAATAGCATCTTGCATAGATTTGTGTCAGAGAGGATACAATGTGCGTGCATATTAATTTGAATTTTGAAAATGTTTTGTCTTTAAATGAAATAAGGAAAATTTGCCTATTTATATAATAAGAATTGTTTTGGCGTGTCCTGGCTGTATCAGGTGTCATATCAGGAGACAAAAATTCTTACATAATACTCAGAAAGGGCAGAAATATTAATATTGTGATACTTGGTACGTAGCTCTCGAACACTTTATTATTAGTCTGAGATGGTCATGTTAAATAGGTCTGAATGAGAAAGTTCAGACTAATAGAAGAAGGAAATATATGGGAGCTCTCTGAAATGTGTGTTCTGTCAGAGCCATGTTGGCAGGAATGGAAGTTAGAAATATTACAGCTCTTTTTTATTTGATGCCTTTACAAGGTGATGTGGTAAGTATGAAAGTTCCTGTTGACTTTTTGTGCTTCATTATTTCCAAGAATAGGAGGATTAAATAAAATTCAATACTAGAGAGAGAGTAGAAGAGGACATGACAACTAGGAGATAAAAAGTAAGGGCAACAGTGTGGTAGTAATTTCTCTTTCTACTGCTTGGAGTAATGAACTTCATAATTTGGTATTTGCCTTTGGTACAACAGGAATGGCTTTTCACTTTTCTGTGCCGAGTTTTGCCTGTGCAGAGATGTCCAGGTCATGTCAAGGCACTCACATTGCCTGTCTTGTTACCCACTTTGCTTGTGCAAATACAGGAGTTGTTCACATATTCCTGTTTCCTTTTTGTCTAAATTTATGTCTTGATCGTAGTTCTGTCTGAAGGACAAAATTTCCCTCTTAGATGTGCACATTGAAGCTCAGCTCTAATAAGCAGCTCTCACTTTGAGAGGATACCCTGGTGAGATCAATGGTACTGGAGCGTGCAGGGCAAGAGGAGTTATTAGAGGTGAGCTTTGCTCTGTGCATCTCAGAGGACATCTCTGTCCTAGGGATGAATTATTTATTTATGGATTTATTTATTTTGAAGTATAAGTCCTACCTTTACATGCGGCTTCTGGATGTGATGCTACTGCTAGTTGCAAGGTTTTAAGGTGTAAGGTGTAAGGTCTTTTATCTTTCTGATATGAAAAAAGTAATGCCATGAAGGAAAGTGGCATAGATTAAATGGTAGGAAAAAATGCATAGAGTCATAGAATGGTTTGGGTTGGAAGGGACCCTAAAGATCATCTCATTCCCACCCCTGCCATGGGCAGGGACACCTCCCACTGTGCCAGGCTACTCCCAGCCCCAATGGCCAACCTGGCCTTGGGCACTGCCAGGGATCCAGGGGCAGCCACAGCTGCTCTGGGCACCCTGTGCCAGGGCCTGCCCACCCTCCCAGGGAACAATTCCTTCCCAATATCCCATCCAGCCCTGCCCTCTGCCACTGGGAAGCCATTCCCTGGCTCCTGGCCCTCCAGCCCTTGGCAATTGTCTCTCTGCAGCTTTCCTGCAGCTCCTTCAGGCCCTGCAAGGCCACCCTGAGCTCAGGCCAAAGCTTCTCCTCTCCAGGCTGAACAATCGCAGCTCTCTCTGGCAGCCTTTCCTCCCAGCAGAGCTGCTCCATGCCTCTGATCACGCTGGTGCCTCCTCTGGGCTCTCTGCAGCAGCTCCAGCTCCTCCCTGTGCTGGGCCCAGGGCTGGGGCAGCTCTGCAGGTGGGGTGTCCACAGAATTGCAAAGTCTCTTTTAATCAGATATTGAGGGATTTTGAAATCCTTCCCAGAGATCACAAAGGACAGTGGTTTTGTGTTCATTATTAGTACAAAAGCATCACTACAAACCCCATTCTCTACAGTAATTTTATATATGTTGGAAACCTAATGGAATCTATATGGATTTATTATTTCAGGGGCTTCAGGTGTTATTACCTGCCTATATGATATGCTCTAAATTGCTTAATTAGCTGACAGGTGATAATTACCAAGCAGACTCTCTTACTTGCTGCACTAAAGCTGTGCTGGTACAACTTGTTGTACAGTTGGATTAGTGGGAATTCTGTGCTAACAACATAAATGGGACTGAAGAAAGAACACTTTTGAACAGCCCAGACATCATTAATCTTACTAATTAGTAATTGATGTCAAGTATAGCTTTAAAAATATATAAAAATATGCTTTCTTGGGAACTGGACCTCTATATAGTACTGGACAAATGCTTCAACTAATTTTCACTTTGAGTTGTTTTTCTTTTCTCTTTATATTATTTTGTTCTTTCAATCTAAATATTTTAACTTTCTTTCTCAAGGCTGTATGAGGTCCACAGGAGGAAGTCTATAGCTTTCATCTTGATTTATGGAGCCGATGATAAAAGTTTAGTCTCACAGCTTGTCGCCCATTTCTCTGCTAGATTGCTGCCTACAGCATATGTTCAAAGACAGGTTGCCCATAGTTGAACGTAGCTTTATTTCAGTAAACATAGCCTACAGTGGAAACATATTGAATTTAGGCTAAACTTGCAAAGAGATTGAAAGAAAAACACTGTGTGTGGTGTTGAGTTGCAATTAAGGCTGTTGTAACTTTCATGAGCCTGTGTGGCTGTGCTGGAGGGGCAGAGAGGATGGCATGGAGGGGATGGGGTTTGCCCCTGCTTTGGGTGTCTGCAGCAGCTGCAGTTTGGGGCTCAGGATGTGCAGAAACACAATATTGTTACAGGTCTGGTATGAATGTGTCTTCTTGTGAATCAATTTTCTGTTTCTCAGGAAGCTGTCTCTCTCAGATAGCACAGAGAATTATGTCTGTGTAAGGTTTTCGTGCTGTAGAGGAGAAACAATTGAAACTGCAGGTGAGTAAGAGGAGAGTTATTCATCCCCAGGTGAGGAAGCAGACTGCTCCTTCATGCTTCCTCAGAAAAACAGGAAGCAACATAATGGAGTCATCACTTTGAAATACCCTTCACTGTTATATAGATTCTTAAATACTTTTATATATTAACCCCCCATTTTTTATATATAGCAATTATGCACACACAGTTCCGTACCCACTTCTTTAATACATGAACTATACATACTGGTATGTTAGTTAACAGCAAAGGAAGCTGGTTTTTTTATTGACCAGTTTCTTCAACATTAATTAGTTTAACATTAATTTAACAATAAAGTTGACACAGTTAAATGTTGATGATTGTTTACTGTAGGAGTGTGTTCTCAGATTTTGCCAAAGAGGATGTGTGCTTATTTTTTTCTTGGATTAAGAATTCACTGTTACTAAAATACAGCATCACCTCACCAAATACAGACATGTTTAATTAAACCAATACATCTGCTTTAGGATTACTCATTCCTGGTGTTCTCTGAATTTGTTGTCCAGAATTACTACAGTGAGGCTCTCCCCCAGCAGGAAGGTGATATCTTTGTGCAGCCCTGTCCGTGGGCTAGAGCCCACTCCTGTCAAAACTATTGCCCTGCAGAAATCCAAAACTACAGAAATGTTTCAGTGTTAAATATTGGCAGTGAAGGGACAATTTTTGTTTTCTCTTTCTGCTGCTGAGCTTGGGCTGTGCAAAGTCCCTACAAAGGTGTGTTTCTATCACTAGTGATGAAGATATCTACCAGTGACTTAAGGGACAGACAGCAAACAGATTTGCACTAAAAGAGAAGACATATTCAGTTTAAATGCATCAGAATGAAGAGAATTTTTTGGTTTTTAAGGTAGTTGAAGCAGAATAAAGTTCAGAAGTACGTGGTGGATGGTGCAGCGTTGAGATCCTCATCCATAACCTGCCTGTCACACACCCCTGGTCGAGACCAGATTGGCTGATCTGGGAACCTTCAGATGAATGGATCCCTTCTGCTGTCAGACTCGCTGGAGTGGCAGATTAAGATTCTATTTTTGGTGCCTAATTTCTAAATTAGCAGCTTCCATCAGGCTGTGTTAGCTGCTGTCACAGGGGAACACGCTGGGCTGTGCTCGGGCTGGCTGAGTGATGGGCAATTAGAGCGAGCTGGGGCTGTGCCCTTGCTCCTGCTAAACGAGATGGTGGCAGCTCTGCTCCCTGAGTGTACTCATGAGCGTTTTTTGGGGTATATTTAGTTGGCACATTCTTTAATAGATAAAAATCGGGGAGGTTTTTCCTACCACCGACTGGTAATTGCTCAAAATTAAAAGAGGTTTTTTTCCTTAGTTTAATAATTTTGTTTTCCTGAATCTTTTGTGCTGTTCAAGTCATTGTTAAATGGGTAGGCTTGCTTCAAATATTGTAGTTTAAATACAGATTCACTTATTAAAAAGTAGGAAAAAACCCCTTTCTCAGCCCATATGAAAAAATATTTCTGTCCTCACAAGGTTAAAACACATCTCTGACTGGAGGTTCAAGAACAGTAATGAAATTCCAGGAAAAGTTCTACCAACTGGATCAAAGTGGAGTGAATGATGTAAATTTGCTTATGTCCATTGTAGATATACACTCTCAGCTCTCAAGGCAGTGAGCTTGGAGTGACTCTCCATTCCTAAAATTTGCCTTTCTAAAACCTGGCATTCTGCAGATAAATTGAAAACACACAAAACATTTTTTTTAAGGTCTTAAAGGATGCTAAGCTTTTTGGGAAAAGTCTCATCTCACCCAGTAAGTAACCATCATGGGGAATGGAAGGTGAATATGGGCCTCCAAAACTTACAAAGGGTTAAATTTTTCAGTGAGGAGGGATTTCTGAGAAGAAACTGCTTGTAAAAAGGATGATATGCTGGATATGGAGTGAGAAGTCAGGACTGACCAAGGTCAGGAGACTTCTGTTCACTTTTTTGTGTAGTAACTTAATGAAAAAGAGTAGTTGACACTCAGCACCTAGCCAGGATTCATAGCTTGTCGATGGGGAGTGGCAACTCATTTTCAGGTTTAGAACAGAAAGCATTAAAAGCTATCAGGTGCCAGCACTCAGTGGTTTTGGTGTGTCTTCAGGTTGTGCTAATTAATCCCAATTAACCCAAACTAGATCAGGTGCCACTTAATATAAGGCAGAATTAGATAGGTGTTGAAGAGGTCATGGATATCTCTTTGAGATGCTGGAGTTAGTGGTGGTTTAGGAATTCCCTACAATTATATGAATTTAAAAACATTTAGATTTATTTTCCTAGAGGAATCTTAATATTAAGGTACTCATTTGATTTACATTTTTCCTACTCTGCCTGGGTCATGAAGGAGCATTTCTATTTCTCAAATGTGTATGTACAGTAGTTAAGCCTTTTAACAACCTTCTATATGTTCAAATATTAATTACACATGGAAATATTATCACAGATGAGACAGAATTATTTTCAACTTCAACATCTTTTGTTTCTTATTCTGCTTTTTATGCTTACCAGGAAGGGCATTCAGTATAAGCAGGTGACTTTATTCAGACTGCAGGTTTTTAAAGGAGGGCCTTCCCATCCTGTAAAGGATTCGTACTCGCTCCTTTGGATTTCTTTAAATATGTTTGCTGAACTGCTCAGGAAGTCTTTGATTTTCTGACATTTCATGTCACTGCAGTGTGTTTGCCAAAAATATTCTTTGTCAGAGAGGTTGCAAAGCTTTTTTCTGTTTGCCTCTTGAAGCTGCATGGCACAGAGATGCCTACAGTGAGAAAATGGAATAAAGAATCAGTGTAAATGTGATCACTCTCAGTCATCTGGTACAACCACTCAAAAACATTTTTCATCAAGCAGTGGAAGGAGAGTGGTTCATATTGAACAAAATGGCAAACACCAGGTTTTAATTAAAACATGCAGAATGTGTGCTATGGAGTTCCTTAAACTCCAACCAGAGCTGATGTTTCAAGCACTCCTAGGAAGGTGAATTATTTCAGATTGGGGTGACTTCCTGAGCCCTGTGTAGAGAAGTTATGCCAATGTGTGTGTTTGGCAGTGTCTGTGGGACTCTTTCAGTCCCAGCTGTGCACTGTTATCTCCAGATAACAGATCTACAAGCAATACTTCAGTCCTGGAAATGCTGACACATCCAGGTTGTATTTTCCTTTCCTCTGCTACAGACTTCTTACCTGTAACTTCCAGAATTATAGGCACAGAACAGCACTAGAATAAATCATAGTGATTTCGTTCTACTCTTATAAATTGTTGCCTAAATTGTCAACACCTCTTCACTATTAGTGCTAAGTAAACTGGCTTTTATAAAATATGAGCCACTCCATCATTTATCTTAAGCCCCAATCTATCTTGTTGTTTTTAAAGGCAAGATAAAACAGTAAGTGAAAGCAGGAATTGCTTCCCTGAGGAAATTTTGCTATGATCAAAGCAACCTGACTATTTAGGAGTGAAAGCAATGCCTGACCTAATGAAATCTAAAAGAAATTAGATAAATAGATGAAATGGAGGATTCCAAACAAATTGTATAGTAGCTCTGGAGAGGGAATGACAATTACTGAGCCTTCAGGTTGAATGTGGAGGGGACAATAGTGTGAGTAAATGATCTTGGGAATATATTTTGTTGAAGTAGTGGGAGGCAACTGTGGACGTGGCTTTGGGAATAGCTGGATGCTTGATTATGTTAAATTGCTTTCAGGGTGATATGGGTGAAATGTGATGAGAGAAGAGACTGAATCAAATGAGAGGCAAGGAGTAGAGTGATGCAGAGCCTCAAAGGTGAGAGCAGGAAAATTATACTTTAATTTAAAATCTAACTTTTCACAGAAAGTGAAATCTTTAAAAAAAAATTCTGTATTTCTTAATAAATAGAAGATTACTATGCAAGCAATAGAGCCTGGTTCAAACAGCATTCTCCCACCTCCAGGCCTGGCACACGAATAAACGTGAGGTGGGCCAGACTGAAGAGTCTGCTAGTTCCAAATGCAGTTTGAACTTAAATTAACTCCAATTCTAGTTTAGAAGTCATAGGTCTCAAGGGATTTGCTGCTGATAGTTTAACAGCCTTTGCCCTTGTTGTAATATCTCATTTCTGAGAGGTCTGGTTTTCATGTTCTGTTCACAATCTCAGCATTATGCTGTTTGCCAGATTTGGGGTTGGGAAATCATCTTCCCAGATGAGATTGATGGGTTAAAGGACCATTTATAAGGGTTGTTTAAGCATAATTGCTGGTTAATTTGTGCAAAACTTGTCAGTAAAAATGTTTCAAAATATAAGGATGACTTTTCTTGTTTATCATCCAGCCTGTGAGGACAGAAATCAGTGTTTGCATTTAAGGATGTCTAATTATTTTCTTTGCTCCTCCTCTCTAGGAACTCTTGCTTGCCATGTGGAGAGCCAGAGAAAGGTGAGAAAGATATTTTCTTAATTTCTGTCTATGTAACCATATGGGTAGGGGGGAGAAACACAGCTTTCCTCAAAGGCTCCTTGCAAGGAGGTTTGAAACAATGTGTCACTGATCAGAACCTCTTGCAGGTGAGCACTGGGGTATTCCAGGGTGTGAGCTGCATGCAGATGTAGCTGAATAATTGCCAAATGTGTCTGTACATATTCAGCCAAGGCCACGAACAGCCGTGGGTTTGCCTGCTTTACATAACCTTCAGTTTAATCTTAGTTTCTCTACCCCACAAACCTATGTGGGAAACGACTCTGTTTTGAATACACTTCAAGCACTGCAGTATGGTTTTTGACAGAAAAAAAAAAAAAAAAAAAAAAAAAAAACCAAAAAACAAGTCTTAGGTTGGCTTAAAAGTCTCCCTTTTTTTTCTTCTCAGTCTTCTTCAGAGGAGGATGAGAACATGTTTTCAGATCTGACACTGACATCTGTGGAGCACTCACTCTTTTTTGCCTGATGTAATGGCCAGCAAAATAGGCATGCTGGTGAAATTGTGTGTTCATCTTTTAAGCCTAAATTATTGAATCCTGGTGTGGTGGTATGAAGACAAACACTGTCTGCTTATTTTTTTTTTTGTACATCTCCATCTCTGTCTGTATCCATCTGTTGTATTTTCTCCTCAGGCAGATGCCCAAATTAATATCAAGGAAGCAAATATAATAGAGTTAGGATCAAATGCCATTTATGCTCTATGGTAGCTGTGTCACCATATCTAGCAAAGTATATTTTATAAAATTACATCATTTTTCTGCTACATGTCTGCCTGGAAATGTTCAGCCTTTAAACACCTAGACTTAGGGCCACGATTCATGGAGTACTTCATTAGGAAATCATTGGAAAGTTGGAGAGGCTCCTAATTTAGATGACTTCCAAGGAAAGCTCTCAGTGGCATTTTCAATGTCCATCTGCAATTTTTCACTATGTGAGAAGAACAGGATTTCCATTTTACTCAATCCAGATACTCCTCAGACTTAATCTGGTCCTCAATTCACTAAGTAAAGCTGGGATTTGGGAAGAGATAATTCTGTGAAGCACTTGCAGGAAAGCTGCAGTATAGATGTGGGCAGTTAACTGAGATCGTTACTGATATTCTAATTTGTGGTATCAAATATAAATATAAATACATTTACATGTAGTGAATGTAAACTGTTAAGTATCTTTCTATAACCTTAGGTACCCATCCCCATCACCCAGTGGTTCTGACAGTGTAGTCTGTTTCTTTTATTTTAGTGATAATATTTTGGTTTGGTTGGAGCAGGTTGGTAAACATCTGAGCTGTGATAATTATTTCAGTAGTTTGTTTGGTTTTATTTCCTCTTTGGGATAGTCTGTGTAACTGTGTTTGTACTGCCTGTTCCTCAGGCAAATGTTTTGGAATTTGAGATAATAACTTCTACACAACTTTGAATTAAGTTTTTGTATATTCAATTCCTCACATTTCTATATTTTTTTCTCTACTGCTTCTTCTTTCCCCTCCTTCATGTTTCTGTTAAAAGAAATTATTTACAATTGCTCTTTGTTATTAGGAGAAAGGATATGCCATTAAAATGCATAATTACAAGAATTTTATTGCACATGCATGAACTTTAGGATTATTTCTTTGCTCAGAAACCTGAACACCTCTCTCAGCTCCCTCCTGTCCCAAATGTGTGCTTGCTTTCATTAAGATAAAACACTGTTATGTGGAATTCTGCATTGCTATTTTTAGTCTCAGAGATCACCTCAGTCAGTGTTGTCTGAGGGGAGAGTCAGTTTATTCAAAATGCATTGTTTCTGCTTTTGGCCAATTCTGTGAATACAGGGAAATGTTTTCACTCAAACAGGGAACATGACATAAAAGGAAAAAATAAACAAATGCCCAATTTTATTATCTTTGGTTCTTTGTTGAGATGGTCTCACTCTCTGCCCAGGTGCAAGGGCCAGAGAGTTTGTCCCCATTTTGGGTTTTACTGAGGGGGCAAATGCAAAACAGGACAGCCTAAGTGCAGTTTGGAACGTGGTCTAAAGGCAAACAAGTTATGTTATATTCTATTCTTGCTTGTTCTACTTTTAATAATTGTTACTCCTCCAAATTTTAGCACATTCCTTTGTCATCCCACATACGTATGGTAATGATGAGAGGCACTTCTTCCAGTGCTAGTCTGTTCTTTTAACAATCCACAGGAGTGACACAGATTAATAAAATGTGACATTTCAGGATCCAGAGTAAAATATGAAATAAAAAATGACTGTTTGAGGAAAAATTAGTCATATGCAGAGGGACCTATTAGAGTTGCCTCACATATCAAGCCTTTGTTCTGAGCATGTGTGACTGGAAGTGCAAAGTTAGGCTGTCAGGATTTGTTTAGCTAATGATTCTAACTTGTTAAAATTTTAACCATGGCTCCTTTTGTTGTGCTTCAAAGGATTCGTAATGCTCTTTATATTAATTTATCCTATATTCTTGAAAGTATAACACATTTTAGTTATTATTTGGGTATTGATTTGACTGCTTGGGAAGTACTGTTTATATGCAATTTTGATTTTGAATATGGGGTTCAGGGTAAAAAAGAATCTGCATAAAATTCATAGCTCATATAAAAGTGCTTTTTTGTTATCCACTAAGACACAAGATACAAATCAAGTGTGAGAAGAGCTTGAAGCTAGACTGTGAGATGTGAATGCTAAAACCTATCACAATTCATACTGTCAGAGAAATGCACATTTAAAATCCTTGGTCATGTATAATAATAGACTGAAACACAAATAGGATGCTCGAACATCAAACTTTAAGAACACTTTTGTTTTGAAGAGAAGAGAGGAACTTGAAAACAGTCATAAAAGTGCAATGTGGGAAGGAGCTCATACTGAGTTTTCAGCATGGCACTACCAGGCCTGTTATCTTTATCTGTCTCTGTGTGGTGAGCAATAATAAGAAAGGATTTCACTTTCTGTGTTAAGCTGCTGGGTAACCATCTGGTTACAGAAATGCATAACATTTTTGGATTATGTTTGGCACAGCCCCGTTCTCCCATCAGTCCCTGCCCACACTACAGACATTTTGCTCCCTGAGCTGGTTCCAGAGCCCAGGAGAATGAATGGAGATGATGCTGTGGGTTTCAGTAGTTAATTTTCATAATTAATTTTTCTTACACAAACATTCAAAGCACAGAACCTGCTTCTCCCAGTGTGCAGAGGGAGGTGGGCTCCAAATTCCAGGGTGAAGAGAGTTGTTTTTAAATAGATACATCCAAATGCCATGGTTTGCCTTTGCACACCCACATGGTCATCAGGAAAAAGGCCTCTTGAAACATCCATGGCATTAGAAATACTTTGAAAACATGGGTTCAAACCAAAACCAGACACAGGGAATGGTCATATAAGGTGTGTGTAAAGCAAAGAACTGAACTTTCTCTCCTCACCTAGAAATATCTGGCTGATCAGGAGCACCTGTTCTCACAGGGAATTTCATCTTTGTCTGGTGGGGTTCATCTCCTGAAGACATCCCCAAGGAAAGAAACAGCCTTACCCTCCTGCTAATACACACATTAGACTGTGTTAATAATTGCCTTTTTACACCACACTGATTGGCTCACCCTCATTTGCATTAACCACACAGAAAAAGTGTCTCTATGAATGTGTGTGAATCCTAAAGCACACATGTATACACTCAGTACATGCTTTGTAATTCCTTTCTGATATAATAAAGAAAGAAACTACAGGGAGAATCACACTCTAACAATGCCAAGGACTTTTTAATTTTATTTTTTTTAAATACTGTGTACAGCATAGTACAACACTGATTTTTTTCCCAGGCTATGTATCTTTGTATCTATGTATCCTTTATGCAGTGACAAGATTGTTTGTTCCTCTTGCCATGTAAAACTTGGGCTGTGCTCCCTTTCTGCCTCCTCCTAGCAGAGGCTTTGTCATTGCAGTTGCAAAGGAGCAAATGGAGGCAGCACAAGCCCCAGCATCAGAACCAGCCAGGTTAGCAGGCTAGGTGAAGCATTTTTCCTTGTTGATAAATGTCATTTAAAGTGTTCTGTCTGCATGGAAATGTGTGTAGTTTTCTGTGCAGAACCTAGGGGATTCCAAAGTCTCTGCCCAGACTGGCAAGGCACACACAGCTCTGTGGATGGCCCAAGATGCTCGTGTGCTACGGCATATTTTTGGATTTCTTTTGGATTAATATCATGCTTCAGTGCACCCATCTGTCTATGTACTAAGTGCAAGTTTCAAAGGAAGATAAGTGATATACAATCAATTAAAAGTGCAGGCGAAATTTAGGACTTCAGCAAATTTCAGTAAATTTTGAAAAGTAAGGTGCTGCCAGATTGAAGTGATCAACAGATTCATGCAGTTTTCCAAGTTAATGAAATCCATTTTATAAATACAAGAAATGCAAACCTGGGAGGCTGAATGAATAACACTTCCAGCCCTCCTTGTTCAAAGAGATCAGAAAAACACAAGAGAGAGGCAAAAGGCATTTTTGTGTCATAACAGCCTGGGATGGAGCTGAGAGATAACTTCAGCGATTTCCCAGATACTACACAAGTAATTTCAAAGTAGTTTGGCAGGTCTGCAGTTTGCAGAGCAAAAGCTATGTCTGTATTTTACCACAGACACATTTTAACCTAGCCTGCAAGCTCTGCTTCAAAAGTCAAGTGATCAGCTCTCCTAAAGCTGGGTCTTCAAACCCATTGGGAGCAGTGGATTCATTGTCTGTGTCGGGCTTGGCAATGCAAGCTATTAGCCTAGAAGTTACTGAGTGAAATCAAAAAGCAAAAAGCCTATAAGAAACTTAACCCATCCAGTTTAGCAGTCACTAAACCAGCTAACAAAGAGAGGCGATTTCAATTGCTTCACAATGCCAGCTGCTTGCAGAATACCTGCCATCCTCTTGAGAGGTTAAAAAATAATCTATTTGCAGCTCTAAGGCTGAAGAATGCAATGAATTTAGCGAGATCAAGCCTCACTGCACTTGTCTTTCATGCTACCAAATGTGTCCTTTTAAGATATTATACTGCTTCACAGCTGATTGAATAAAGAATTTAAGAAGAAATCTTCTCCCAGTATATCTGTTCTTAAGTCCCTTATCGTTTCTTAATGTTGGAACACATGTGTGCCAAAATCCATGGGGCAGTTGGAAAATATTTATACAAAATGTCATGGCTGATGCTTTTAAAGCTTTGTTTGAATATTTAAGGAAGACTTAGATATTAGGGTTTCATACTTTACAAAAATAATAGAGTGTTTATCTACAGGCAAATATTCTATGGCACCACATGCTCTTTCCAAAGCAGAGGTTAATGACACAAAAAGGGTCAGTAAATTGCAACTTTAGAGCAACAGATTGACAGTGAACAGATTTGTCACTATAAATCCATTACAGTTAAATAAATTAGAGATTAAATTATTTTGCCCCAGGGAACCTGCAGGTGCTGTTTTGTGAGAGGCTGAAGGAGCTGAGGTTCTATTAAAGCACTGTGGCAGTGGTGGTGCATTCAGCCAAAATTCAGTGTGTGTGCTCACAAAGGTGCTGATGGCTATTTATACCTGCACACACAGGTATGGATGCTGCAGATGTACTGAGCATTTGTAACATTTTTGTGCTCTAAATAATTCAGTGTGTTTGGAGGTACTTGAGACAAAAACTGCCTTGGGATATCAGTAGGTCATACATTCAGTGAGAATCGGCTTCTCCATTAACGAGCACTGGCATGGAATCAATACAGTGTGAGTTATGCTGTCAGCCTGCTCATTTCAGCTTCATAAAAATGTACAAGAAATATCCAAATTTCACAATGGTTTATCCGAAGCAGAAAGAATCTCAGTGACTTATTTTGCATAGGAGATTGCTGCAAGGCTGAGGGCAACAGAGCTCTGGGCCTTGGACAGTTCTGGGTGTGCAGGGGTTTGTGTAGAGGAGTCAATAAGCATTATACCTTTCCTGGTTTCTCATCACAGTATTTTTTCTTGGTGGATGCTGTGGGTTTTGGGGTTTTTTTTTAGAATCAAGGTTAATGCTAAAAGCCCCTATCAAGCTTGAAAAATTCACTGAAACTCTGTAAACCACTGACTGAGGTAAGAATATGCAGAGGTTGTAGAGCAGAAATTTCTGCTTTAAAGCACTGGTAAAGTTATTGCTCAAGGGTAATGAAGAGAAAGTTAAATTCAATTCTTTAAAATATATGTGTCTGAAGTTGTAAAATCTCACACAAAATCAGCTTTTATGTACTTCAGAATATACCTGTGCTCCTGTTAGTTCCAGTGCATGCAAAACGCTCCTGGTCAGATCAAAAGCCTTCAGCATCAGTATCTGTTGGGCTCTTTTCCACTTACAAACTATTTTCTGCAGCAAACTGACCTTTCTCTGAATAGGTCAGCATCTTCCAGGGCCCAGGGACCAGTGCCTGACCTATGTTTCAATGCTGAATTTCTCGAGTGCTTCGCTGATATCAGTGCAGCCCCTCCATTATATTCTGGTGTGAGAGCAGGAGTTTCACTGGGAGCTGCCTCCAAGTACCCTTGTGATCAGTTTAAAAACTTTAAATTCGTTTCTTGCAAGTGGTAATTAATTAAACAAAGGCTTAAAATCTAGTCCTTTCTCTCTGCCAGGAGCAGTGAAGGAGCAGGTCAGAGGAGATGGAACTGTAGGTAGCAGACCTGCTAACATTTAACCTTGGAGGCTGCAGTCTGTGTTTGTGTTGGAGACAGGTGTCTGCAGAGACACTGACATGATTCTGCTCCTCTCTGAGGCTGCCTTTGGATAAACAGAGTCTGCCTGCATTCTTTGCTACCTATTTTATCACCTCTGCAAGCAGTGAAACTGAAATGGATATTCTGGTTTAGAAAATGGAAAATAAAATGAGTTTGCTTTGAACTAAGAATGGATATTACTGACAGACTCCATCAGAGATGATCAGGGCAGAGCTGATGTTACATGTTACTTGACAATTTTTCTCTCATTGAAATTAAAGAAATTTAGGCCGCTTTCAAACAAAGCTGTGTCTAATTCTCTAGAAGTGCACTTGTCTGCCTTTGGGGGACCTTCAGAAATGTCTATTTATGATAAACCACTTCAAGCAGAAAGTTTTAAGCCATGCAGAATGTTAGCAACTATAAAGAAAAAACCACGTCTGTTTAATTCAGATCATTTTCCAATTTATGTAAATGAAAGTCTTGCAATTTTTTTTTTCTTTTGCCCAATTTTCTAATTTTCAGTGTTTTGTGACATCAAAACAGTCAAACAAAACTGGATGTATTTACTGGGATGTGTGTTTAGCACCAAACTCAGGGCAACATGTACAATCTTGCAAAGCATCTTTGGGGTTGTCTTTGCATGACACTGCCGTCAGTAAGTGAATAAATTCAGTCCAGATTCAACATTGGAGTTATATATTATTTCACATCCATTTGGGATGTGTTTTTTGTGTTGATTTGAACCTTGATTCCTGATTTGAGAGCATTGAGAAGTGGTGGCTGTGTGGGAGTTATGAATTCCACCGGTGCTGGTGTCATTGTGTTCAGCAAGCTAACAGTGGTTCCATGTGTACCCCACCTCCTATGGAGGTTATCCCCCTTCTGTGGTGAGGAGAAGTGTTAGAGCCTTCCTACCTGTGGGGAGAAAGAAGCAATTTCTCCTCAGGCTGTGGAACTGTCCAGTTGGAAGGGGTCAGATCAAAAGCACATGGGATATGTGGGAGTTTAAACCACCCTGTATATGTAATTAAAAATATTTAAAAATATTAAAAAATATATTTTTTTTTTGTGGGGAAGATATAATGATTATTATTGGATAATACTGCAGACAGTGGATTACTGAAGTTGCTTTAAGTACTTGGGGAATTGATTTGTTTGGAAGGTGCAGGTCAGTCTGGGAATGGAGATGCCTGCAGGAATGGCCATGGTAGCCATGAACCAGCCCAGTGTCATCCTTGCCCTCCTCAGTTTGCCTTGCTTCCATCAAATACTTGGCAGTGGATTTTTCTCACAGGTCCAACACTCTCTATGGCAAATCAGGTGCTTTTATGAATGTTCTTGATCTGTAATCTCAGAGTCCCTGTGAAACTCATTTAATATCAGTCGGCTCTGGCTGTGCCAGGATCTGTGTGCGTAATGGGCTCTCCATAAAAATGAATAACTATATGGGGACAGTGCTGGGCCCTGTTATGTGCTTAATTGGTCACATCCATGGGCTGAAGTAGGAAGGCAAGGAAATACAAAGCTGGAATGCTTGACCCATAAGGATCACATTCATTTCAATAAAAATCTGTTGGATATTTTCAGATATTCTTTGTGGTTCCCACACAGGAAGCATAGACATGAAACTGCACCCTATGGTGTTTTGGTGATTTAAATTTAGAATTCAGCATTGAATCTGCATGGGTACAATTCACTGCCTAAGGTTTTCCCAGCTACTACAGAATGTACCAATAATGTGCACTAAAATAGAGAACACTCCCAGGCCTTGTGCAGCACTGGGTTTGCTGTTCAGTTTACAAGGGAACTTGTAGAGCTACAGACAGAGAATATCTGTGAACACAAAAAACAAGAGAGTGAAAATATAGATGGAATACTGAAGTAAAGGATATCAGTGAGATTTGAAAGTGATTTTTTTTTTTCCATTGAGTTTGAATATTGTTGAGCCAGCTTAGAAGCTCAGACAAAAGTAGAGAGAAAATAATGTCACAGACAAATAGATTTAACATAAAATGTGTTCTAAATTTAGGCAAAAAAAATATTCCAGTGACATGGCTTTTCTTGGTGAACGACTTCCATTCCTTGGCATCACTTATCTAATAGCCTCATGGTGCTGGAGTGAACTTATGCAAGTATAATCCAATAAAGCAAAATGCTAAACTAAAGAGCTAATAAACTTGAGATAAAAGCCTTTAGTCCCATGACCCTTTAAGAGCAAACAGGGGTCAGAGATTACCAAGGCACAGCTGATGTTTCTGGAATGTTAAATGCCCAATTCTCTTGATTTGACACGAACTTGTGTTCTTATTTGTAGAGTGGAAGTAATAACTATAGTTATTAAAATATCAGATAGCAAATTAAAGGATGTAGGGTTTGGATTTTCATCCCAGGGTACTCTGCCTGCTTTTCTTCTTCTTTTGCCCCATTTTTTTTCCTCTCAATGTGATCCTGTTGAAGAGTTTTCTACGTGAGTGCAATTCTTTGTATGGGAGTGTTCTGCTCATTTTTTTGTGTCCTGTTTAAATTTAGCTCTATCCTACATTCCCATGGATGTCGTACATGTCTCTGCTTTTTGTTGCTTTCCTTTATTCAGATAAGAATGTAAAGATATTCCTCATGAAACAGAAATATTTCCTACCCTCTGCAGTGTTACAAAAACAATTTCTTAATTTTTTCTCTAGAGAGCAACCAGGCAGGGAAACATATTGTTATCAGGTCTTTGATGCTGGCAATCTGGAAAGGTGGATGTTGTGTTCTGTTGCTGCACTTTGTCAGCATGAGTATGGTACAGATTTTAGTGATGTTTGCATCAGAAACCCTCATTTACTTACATGCAATTTATGGGTTTTGCATTGTTGCTTCAGATAGGACTAATTTGTCACTGAAAACCAGAATTATTTGTAAATCTCTTTGCTGGTATTTTAGTTGTACATTCTCAAGGATGCACCAGTCAGTCCAGTTTCAAACTCTATGCTGGATTCAAGGAACACTTGAGAGATGATCTTTATTAGGGAGAAGATAAATTGGTATAATGGAACATTTAAAAAGACAGTATTGTGCCAATGGCTGTCCTCTACAATGACTAGTGAGCAGTAAGGAAGCAAAGAGAATATATATATATAAAATAATGCCTTATACAGTAACTTCCACCCTTCCACCGGAGGGAAAATTGCCCTCTCTAGTGTGGATCAAACAAGGGGCCACAGTTGGAGTGAACATTTTGATTTTCTTTGACTTTAGGGTGTGGACTTGAACCTGAATCTGAACTTTTGACCTGTGCAGTTTCTTACTGCCAGTGACAGCTGTGAGCTTGTTTCTGTTTGTTTTCCTCTGATAAGAGCTCCAGAAGGAGGACATATATCAGAGGATAACCAAGTGATCAAACCCAGGTTTTACTCCCTACTAGAAAATGACCTTTTTAAAAGTGCATCATTTGGCACTGTAGTATCCATTGATTTCTACTAATGTCTTTTTATCCTTTAGAGCACCATGAAAACTCTGTGGAATTTAATCCTGCAACTCACACAGGTGTGCTAATAATTCCTGCTTAATAAGGGCAAAATGTCTTTCCTTACTCAGAAATTATACTGGTTATTGTAGAACCAGCAGAAAGGTAGAAGAGGAGTAGACTATTAATTGTATCAACTCTCTGATTAAAATTAAATAAATTTTAGAAGATTGTTAGTATTTTTTTTAATTGCTCTGTATTTCCTACAGATAAGTTACAATCAGCGTCTGAAATTAGTGTTGCAGTTTAAGAAGATGCAAAAGTAAGTTCAAGTAAAAGCAAAAGAGAATCCAAGGCTGAGCACTGAAAATATGAGACAGACAAGCCAATGTGTAAACAAGTGCCTCTGCTACAATGGTGTTTTATCACTCATGAAAAGAAACTTTTTGTCCTAAGCTGCCTCCATCCAACAAACAAGAGGGTTGTATTATGAATCCTGATAAATATTCTCCGGTGGTGTTTCTGGTGTGCTGTTTCAATAAGCCTATAACAACAGGAAGAAAAGAGTCTCATGCAACACTCCTGAATGGTTGTTTTCATTGCAAAGAAATACCTTTTGGGCCTGACTGGGGCTGACTGTTCCAAGGAGCTGGGGAGAAAATGTGATGAAGTCAATGGTAGCTCTTTCTCCTCCCATCTCATAGCTTCCGATGGAATTCCTGTCGTGTATCTCAGTTCAAGTGCTGGAACTGTGGAAATTTGCTTTCAAGCTTTTTTAAGAAACCTCTTTTCCAGTAGTTAATCTTCTCTTTGTTTCCAGAGAAAAATCTTCTGAATATTCTTGCTGCAAAGCAGGCACTGAAAGAATGATCTTCTCTTTCCACCTCAGTTATTAAAGTAGGCACCCTAAGTTCTTCTCCTGTCAAAGAACAGCCCTCACTTTCAGATGCTTATGAAATAGAAGAATACAAGTCTCCAAATTCCAAGATTCGCAGTGAAGTTGTTACTATAAAAATTCTTTCCTTTTTTCTTTTCTTTATTTTTCCACAAAATGTTGCCATCCAGTTGATTTTTTTTCTTATAAAGTGGAGGGACTGTGAAATGTCATAATAAACCTCACCAAGTTTCCTGATGAACCTGTCAGCAGTTAGAAATCTTGTTGTCATGGGAAAATAAAAAAATAATGTGTTTCCTATCCGTAATGACTAATTTTACAGAACCCATAACTCCATGGAAGTGATTTTAGTCCTCATGTATCCTGGTTAGATTCTTCTTGTGCTGAGCTGCTTGAAATACAGAACCATGTTGTGTTTTGGTTTTGAACTGCTCTGTGCTGAGTTTCTACATTTCTGTTGGGTATAATTTCAATGCAGTGCCAGCAGCCTACGCCTGTGCTGTGTTTTCTCCCTCTCCACACAGAGGTGGTTCTCTTAAAACAGGCTGAGAATGAGGACGTGGAAAACATGGCATGTGCCTTTCATTTTTAACAAAGATTGGTGATTTTAAGTGTGGTGCTCCCAGCCACTCGTCAGTGTTAGTGTCGTTTGGAGCTGCACTGTTCCCTTCTTTTAGTGCTTCCTTCTTGTGAAAAATGCCAGATTGACAGGCTTGAAAGCTGAAATCCCTCTGTTTATCTTGGGGCTGTGATAGTATAGTCAGTGACAGCACAAACATCCACCCTGCCTCATCTATATGCCTCGAGTGTGAGCAAAGCTAGTTCAGTCTCCATGGCCATTAAATCCTGTTGATTCCATCAATAAGAATGCCAGTTACTGAGAGATGTCACAGTGACTTTGTGATCCGAGTCACTGCTCCAAACACACTGGATTGAGACACCAAATTCATCTCACATACCTCAGCACAAATACCATGGTAATGGTTTTCACTCACGGGGAATCTGGCATGGATTCAGAAGGTGTCTTAAATTTAAACCTTTGTGAAATTCAATCACCGTCCCCTGAGCCAGACAGTCCCTCCACTTACTTGAGAAACTTGTTCATGTTTTTTAACAGGTTCCTTTTCATGTATGAGATCTTTCTTGTTTTCAGGAGCTTTCTATCAGAAAGAAACAGTTTCTAGGATCTGTGAGGCACGTGAATAAGAATACTAAGAGATTGTGTAAAAAACTGCACAGCCTGGTGCTACTGCAGGTATTTGATGCTGTTAAATGAGCTGAGTGCCTGTCTTTAATCTCATTTCTGACCCTGCTCATGTCACCAAAGGGGCTGAAAAAGCCTAAAGGGCTCCAAATGTAATGCAGTAGCCTACAGCAAAATCATCTTCCTGCCTCAGTTTCCCCAAGTAAAAATGAGATAACAAAGTCCAGTGAAGATACAACTTTAAAAACTGATTAATTAATATTTTGGTCTTTTATCAGGCATGAAAAATGCTAAGTAGTATTGTCACCTAATTTAGCTATCCATTAGTAGACTAAAAAAGGGAAAAATCTTTTAGATTTTTGGTTTCAATAAGACTTTCAGGCTAATGAAATGTGGTGTAGATAATTTGCTGTCTTCTTCTTCATTTCAGAATTCTTCTCTAGAAAAACTCTAAATTCTGTTAGAAAAATCAAATGCAAGTAGCAGCAAAGTTTGCTTCAAGACAAATCTGTAGAAAACATATGAGCTTCATTACTTATCAGGCAATATTTAACTGAACTAGTATGGTGAACAGATGCTGCTCTCCAAAGGGTGCTTTTGTCTAGAGATCATTTTGAACATACAGAAAAAGAAAATGAAGAAAGAATTGTAGAAAACTTAGCTTTGAAAAAGAAACCCATATTTGGTCTAAACCACAAAATTATTTTTTTCTAGCATCCCAGGAGTTCCATATCTAAGAGGAGTGTTACTGTGTGCACAGACTTTTCCATGGAAAGGCTTTGTGTGGTCAATAGAAAGAGAGTTCTTAACACCACAAACAGGCTTGTCTGAAGTGGCTGCAGAGAAAATACTTTGGAGCTTCATCTGCTTTAGCAGGCAGCTCTACAGAACTGCAGGCAAGCTCTCCATGGGAGCAAGTGCCCTGGGGCTGTGGGGGCAATTTAGTATTTGGCTCTGCAGTCAATAAAGAACTACTGCTGATGGTAATTTAGTGCCAGCTAAAACCATTGCAGGACATAGACTGTCCTGAGCTGTCACTGACAGACACACATTGTCTCCTGTCCCTGCACAGACACCCCAGCAATTCTAGCCTGTGCAGCCCCAGCTCCCTCCTTTGGACACTCCCCAGCAGCTTTGGGGGTATTTTTAACTTGGTGGTGCCCAGAGCTGCCCCAGCCTGCAGCAGAGCAGGACTCTCCCCTGGGCCTGGCTGCACCACCTCTCCAAGTCGCTGTAGTAAACACAAAACCTTTTCAAAATTTACAATTCTATAAAATCCAAACTAATTTTATGTCAGCCTCTTATTATTCTACATCGACAGTGTTTCATAGAGGGAAGGCAAGATTGCAATTCCCTGCATGCAGGTTTTCCATACCAGGAGGACATTGAGGCTATGGGGCAGCTCTGAACCAGGTTCCTGATGTGATTCTGCAGTGGCAGAAATACCACATTCAGCTCCTAACCTGCAGGTAAATCACAGCAGAGCTAATGTCCCTGGCATTCCTCAGATAAGCTCTGCATTTTGCCTGTCATTAGAGATAGTCCCAAACTGGTTTGGATATCCTGAAAATTACAGCATATATAATCTATCTCTAGGTCCTATTGACATTCCTGACATTTATATCTTTGCTAACATATTTTATTCTGGTGTATATCTTTGGCAAGAGGGCAGAAGGTATTTTTACACTGAATATGAGTTTAGATGTATCAAATGTCCCAATCAGCTGTGGCTTAAGTGATTTGAAACTTTTTTGCCTTTGACTTCAGTGGTGTCTGTTGCTTGGCCATGGGAGGAAACCCAACTATGGGAGGAAAATAAAGCTGTACCTCTAATATGAATATCACAATATGTTGTACAGCTCCTTTTAGGGCAGTACCCCTTTGTTTTAGTACATATGATTTTCACTCTTACAAGGTTCCTGACATTCCTTACCATGAACTATATATAAATTTTGTTAAACATATAGAATTTACATTAAGTTTGTCATGTCTGTGCCCTAAGGAACACATTCTCACTGTAAAATTCACTTGTAAGGTCAGTTGTGAAAACACTTTTGACTTATGGCCACTTAAAAATAATATATTAGTAATCAGTAAATGATTAAGACACATTTTCCCCCTTGGTTATTTAGGGCAGTGTTGAGTAGGAAAAGTGAGAGCATTATAATGTATAAGTGCTACGAAATAATGGATAACATTCTGTAATAATGTATTTTAATATTATTTATACATGTCTCTCTCATGTGTTACACAGTGGAGCCACTTGTAATAACTCAGCTTAAGAAAAGCACTGCATAGACTTGTCATCCACTTGTCCACAATTGTCAGCTTTGTTTACAGCACTACTGATATTTGCTGTTCCCCTTTTTCAAACATTAATGCTGTTTACTGCATCGCTGTCTGTGCACAATGGAGAAGGAGAGCCTCAAAAACAGAGGAATCCCACAGGGACTCACAGGCAGAGCTTGACGTTCAGGGGTTCACAGGGAGCACGAGAGTGAACTCTCATTGCTGTGCTACTCTCTCTTGATGGTCACAAAATGCATTGCTCTCAATGCATAAAAAAGGGTAAAATCTCAGAGTTCAGAGCTTCCTCAGAATATTTGTTTATTTGTCATAGGCTTGTAAGAGTCTCAGTACACCAAGTTAAATGATACCCTTGTAATAAATAATAATTTTACTTATAGCACCAGAAGCATTTGGCTTTCTTTGCTAAGTACATGTTAAAGGTAACTGGTAGAGGATTCACACTGATAATTCATTATATCAATGCGGCATAATAATTCATTATATCAATATTAAGGAAAGTTAAATAATTTTAATGAAAACACAATGACAGAAAAATAAGCAAACAGAATTGAACAATGGGTATTTGAATGTCCAGCTCTTCTCATGGCAGTTCCTGGGCTCTCTTAACTGACTTGACAGGGAATGTGGTCAGTCCAGGACCTGTGCTCGATGGGTGTTCTCAGCACAACTGCAGGGGAATTCAGGAGCCCTGTGGCTGACTCTGGGTCAGCATCCCTGGCCCTGGGTTATGCTGATAATTGTCAGGGAGTTCTTTGGACCCTGACTCCTGGCCTGGCTGTGTTCCTTATTTCAGTGTCCCATGTCCCGAAAAGATGAAATGAGGCTTCTTTCTGCTGTTTCAAAGCTTGTTTATTTCTTGTTCTTATCAAAGTTTGGGAGGCACAGACTGTGCTGTGACCTCCAGGAACACGAGGGCAGAATGGCAATGGCTACCCAAAGCAGGTAGCTTTTATATCTATTATCAACCTGTTAGAAAACTTTACCTATCTTATTTTGTTCCCAAAGCCAGAAAATATCAACCTTATTGACATGTCTCCTCTACACTAAATTCTATCTACCAATTAACAAACCACAGGAACCCTGGAATCTCCATGTTGTCCCCATATTAATATATATAGCAAAACCTAAAAACTCCAACTCCACACTCTGTGCTGCACTAAACAGTCATCTCCTCATTCCTTTGGTGCTCTCAGCTCACCCAGAGGAGCAGGAAAAATTCCCAGGTTTTTCCTGGACTCCAACAATAATGATGCTTCTTTGGTCTCATTTTGGATCTGGATGTAGTTTGTGATGCATGAAACATAAAGATGCACCTTCAAATGCATTCCACATATTTCTCCAAGTGATGCCACCCAAAATAGTACTTTTAAGCTTGGTATGAGTGGCCAAGGAAGCACAGTGGAGCTCAGGAGTTGGCACCTGTAAAGCTTTACCTGCCCTGGGTGGGTGGTGCCAGTCAGTCTGAGCACTAACAAACCCACAGGACATTGTGAGCAGTGATTACTTGAGTCCACAGAGCTGGGAGCTGGCAGAGAACTCGTGTTTGTCGGTTCCCATCCATGCAGTAACACCCTGAATTGTCAACCTTGATCTTGGGAAAGAAATAAAGAAAGGATCCCACTGTTCATGAGCTCCTGTGAAATCCTCTGCTGAGCTCAGTTTGATTTCCCATGGAGAGCCACCCACCAGTGGGAAAACAGAAGACACAAACACATGCAATCACAGCACTAAAATACAAAATTGTGTGTATTCTTTTAGTAAATATGTGTATCTGAGTAAACTGAAGAAAAAATGTGATTAGAAATCTGCATTCTTGCAAGACCCATCTGCTGTCTGAAGTTGGGATATTTGAGATTTGCAAGGCATTAGAAAATTTTAAGATTAGAAGACTTAAAGCAGATGGCATCATCCTATTTAATTTAATTAAATTTATTTAGTATGAAAAAGGGAGAAAGCTAACTGTCTCCAGCATAAAAGCTCTTTAACTGCATTAGTTGCTGAGAGGCCTGCAATCTGAACACTGCCACTGTGCTTTTTAGATGAATTAGATATTGTCTTCCTTCATTCCTTATAAATTGTGAGGCAGAATAGCTTCTGAAGTTCCTTTTAATACAGGAGGATGCTCAGGCACCCAGTCTTGAATTGCAAGTACATTACTATGGAGCAGTGAAAGTGTAATTCAGAACTATTTTTCATTCATGTTGTCTCTTAATATCCCAGACCAACCAGAAGATCTACTTAGCAATGAAAAAAAACCAACAAAGATCTGAGTACCACTAGAAACATCTCCTTCATTTCAGCTTTTTCACGTCAGTTTTTATCCAAGATAATTGTAGGACTCATAGATCATATTTAGAAATATTTTCTGCTGCTTATCTCTAGATTCACTAACTTTGCTAAGATTAAAAGCACATGTACAATCTTGTGTGTGAAGCACAGACAGGTAATAACAAAGCATATCTTTTCACAGATACTATATTTTAAAGCTCTTTAAGCAATGATGAGTTTCACACCTTCCATGCTAGTCTGTTACAGTGTTTAATTATCCAGAACTATTTAGAACAAAAATCAGTACACTTGGCCTCATTAATGTAAGACAAAGCAGAGCTTTTTTAAAGCAACCCCCAGACAGGATTTGTAAACATCAACTTGATTTTTATTTGGTACAAAGCACATTAACAGCAGCAGCAGAGAGAGAGCTAAAATTTTACAAGTAGAGAATTAATCACAGCGGGTGATGACAGGCTGGTAAAGTGTCTCATTAGGAAAAGAATAACAAGGAGTTTAATAGAGAGCCAGTGTTTTGGAAGGATAATGGCCTGGGTTTTCAGAAGGTATTGGTGATTTGGGAATGCCTTAGTTCTGGTATCAATTCAAAACACTTCATTTTCCATAGCAGCTTCAAACCTTTCCCTGAAACTGCTTTAAAGCACTTTGAGGGTGAATGCCCCAAAGCCAATAGACTCTTCTACCTATCCTGGGCGAAATTCTTCCCTATAGCACCTAGATTCACAATTCTCAGGAGACAACAGCATGTTTTGTGAGGCAGATTTACAGCTGATGTGAAATACCAGACTGGGTAGGCAGAGCAGTGCCAGTTTAGGGAAGTTGAGATTCTGCACCAAACATGAACTCCCTGCAGCAGGAAGAGGAGAAATCAGTGTAAGGAAAAGCTGTGTGTTCTGGGGAAAGCCAGAAACACCTCCTGCCTCAATCAGGCAGCCACACCGCTCACCACAAGACAGGATTTTGGAAATGCTTTATTTCTTGCTTGCAACAGACATAACTAACTCAGGATCTCGTCTGGAAAAGGGCATCGTAAACCCAGCTGGCAGAAGCAGGAGACAGAACCATAAAAGACAAGAACAAGCCATAATTTGAATGGACAGGTTAGAAAATGGAAGACACCAGCAGAAATTCCGATATTATTTTAGCTATTTGGAGGACGAGGCAGGAGTTTTACAGTGAGTGTGCTGGGTAGTTTGCTCTTGTGAAGTAAAACTAATCTCTTCAAACAGATTATCTGTAAAAGTACAGATTTCTTCTCTTTTTAAGCTTTTGCAATACATTTAAATGCATTATTTTGTTTGGGTTTTGCTCTCATGAGTACCTTTTCCTCAGCTACTGAGCATATAATTTATGTAACCTTGTAACACCATATATTGCAGGTAAGCATTTTATGGCATAATTTATTTATATTTTACTGTTACTGCGTGCAATAGTGAGGTTTCTGCTGCTTCCAATTTCATTCATTAGAGCAGGCAGGACAACAGGCAAAAAGTTATCACAGCCAGGGGCTGAAAACAAGGTAAGGATTTCAGCAATGCCTCATTTTTAGAGGCCCTTACCTGCTGTAATATGTACCTGCACACAGACTTGGTAAATGGCATAGGAAGAAGAATGCACTAAAAAACAATAACTCATGATGTAGCAAGACCAAAAGACCTATAAAAGAAGTGAAGGTTTGTTGGTGCAAGAAAACATTTTCTTTCCTTCTGATGCTTCCTCCCCTCACTATTGACATCACAGGGAGAATTTTAATGCCCCCTCCTCATCTATTGAAGTCACACTGAGAAGATTTTTAGTGTTAGCTATATAGCCAAATTATTTCTAGATATTCAGTGCACAAAAAATCTACTTAGAGTGCTTTGTTCTGATGAACTCGTTTAAATGTATTATATTAAAAAATTACATTTTCAGAGGCTTCTCTAGACATTTCTTAATCGGTTGTCATGGTGATGTCACTGATTACAGTTTTTAATGTCCCATTTGAAGATTATGCATTACTTAATGATCCAAAAAGTAGGTCTAATTTCTTTAGAGAAAAAAAAAACTTTTCATGGAATGAATGACACAGTTTACTCATACTACAAAATAATGAAAAAGTGCAAATGGCACAATGTAAAGAAAGATTTAGGTAAGATTATAGGCCAAGATGTTCTACACCAAGCAGCTTTTTAACAAACAGGGCAAAAGTATAAAAAAGTTGTAATAACTAAAAATGTGGATATGGATGAGAGTAAAGAACACCTTAAATATCCTTGTGCAGTCTTCAACTCTCTCTAGAATTACAAAACAGTAAGGATTTGGAGAGCATGGGAAATGATTTTGTGTTTTAAAGGAGTTTGTTGTGGCACACTTTGCAGTTGCTGGTTGCACTCTCACTCTGATTTAGTGGCTTTGCAATCTGCAGCAGAGCTCCAGGCAGGGATTCAATTCCAGCTCCACCTGAGCATGTTCCACACACTGAGGTGAAAAAGCTCCCAAAACTTGTTCCTTTTCTGTTTCAGACAACTTTGCTCATCCTGAAAGGGTTAAATGTCATTGTGGTGCTCTAAAAAATTTAAACATGGCTTTCATCAGCACCAATTTAAATTTCCAGGGATTTTGCTGTAGAGTTTTTTTAACCTTTACTTTTGCAGGTGTCCTAGGCTGTAACAACTCTGTCATCCATGCTCCTCTTACCCTCCAGTCTGGAGTGTGACAAACAAACTGCTTTGCACCTCAGACCAATGGAACTGGATTCCAATCAGTTCAGCTTAAACCATCTGATCTCTTCCCAACCCAAAGAACCTGCCTGAGGTTATTCCAGAGTAAATCCCCCTAAACCTGTGTGCAGGGGCATCAGGTCCTCAGCAAGAGCTGCTTCTGTCAGCCCATCCTCTTCTTTAGAGTTGTAAAACTTTAATCCTCAGGCTGACTTGTAGCACACTGAAGTCAAGGAATTAGAAAAGTGAACTGTTTGTTTACTAGGAAAGGAATTGTAAAAACAGGGGAGGGAGAGAATAGGGGGTAACAAGGGAAAAATTAAATTACAGGGAAAAAAATTCACTTCCATTCACATTATGTGATCATTCATCTTTGTCCAAGGCCTGAGTTTGCAGAAATATTGGCACATTTAAATCTCATTCCTGCAGAAGAGAATTAGGTTTCTAATGTCTTGATTTTTTTCCTGGAAAATACTGCTTTACCTTCCAAAAAAACCAAATTTTTTGTGATATCCACTGAGAAATTATTTCCATCAAGATTTCAGGTTCTTGCTTTTGATTTTTTGGCAGATTCCACATTTCTGTACCTGCTAAAATTTCTAAATGGGAAAAGGGTGAGAACACAAGGAATAACAAAGATTTGCCTTGTGGCAGATTCTGAAGGCAACAAAAGGAAAATGGTGTATTTTGAGAATAAGGAAAGTTAAAGGTCTTCATAGATAAGAAGAAAGTTCTGTAAGTCAAGGAATTCATTCAAGGTGCAATGAAAACAGCTTTGGTATTGTTTGGAAAATAACCATCTTCAGGGTTTTTTCCTAAACAATAACAGTCTCAGAAAATATGGAAAAAGTGAAAATAAATCTTTCAAAAAAAGTGTGCTTTATTCATTGACAGAGAAGAAGATTTTGAGGGGAAAAATATACTGGGAAAAAGTTGTTGTGTTTTTTTTTTTTAAAAAAAAAAGCAAACCAAAACAAACCCCAGAGGACTTCCAAACCAATATTTTTTGGAGGGGATTTTTTTCTGGTATTTGAACTGGGTCTATCTGATCCCTGCTGTGACAGTTCTAGAGAAGTGATTCCTCTGTCTTGCTTTCAAAACGTTGTCAAATACCACAATACTGATTCAGCATTTAGCTCTTTTATTGACATTTGCTGCTAAGGCTTAATTTTACTTTGCTCAGGCCTAATTTTACCTCATCAGAACTCCATTACTTTAATGTCTGGCAGCAAGTATAATATGTATTAATATAAACAACCAAATCTCCACAGAGATAACTGTTCTGATAACCTCTGGATTCATCCACAATAGGTGCAAGCACTTTGTAAAAGTAAAGGATGATACCATAAATGTCTTTAAAGATCCATTAGAAGGAAGCCAGGAGAGGAAAACTTATGAAGGTTGTGTGATCTATAAGTGATTATGCTCCTGCTAAGGCAGCCAGAGCATTCTGGTGCTCCATTGCAGCCAAAAATGTTCCTGTTTGGCACATAATGAAGTTTGGAGTATAGAAAGAAAATGGTTTTATTCAGCATGAAAGTTAAAACCCTTCAGAACTGAACCTAATTGTCCTTTGAGGTATTTCTTAAGGTCAAAGCTGTACTTGATGGTAATTATAGTCCCCTTCTCATGAAATCTTTGCAATTGCACTAAAAGCAATACCAAAACCTTTTACTGGCTTTGCTGCAGAGAGAAATAATGTTTCCTCTTTCTTTTCAGTAAATAATGCTAATTTAAAAGGTCATTGTGTTTTAGTTTTCCTGTGGTGGTTATAACTGCAATTAAACCAATATCAGTCAAAATAAATTATTCAGAAAAGTCTAAAAGGAAAAGTAGTGAGAAGTAGTATAGAAAACAAATGGCTGTTTTGATCAGGAGACCAACTTACTTAGAATCTCAGACAAGAAATGAGCCACCACTTTTCTTACAATCAGCAGACACCCTTTTTTGACATTCACCTCCCTCATAAAATATTTCATTTGCTCCTTAGCAGTGAGAAAAATTCCACATACATTCGTGTGCTCCTGCAAAAGCTTTGCAGGATCTGTACAGATTTCTGTACTGCAGGATCTGTTTGAACAGTGGCCCTTTTGAAAAAGAAAATAAATGTAACAATAAATAAAACAATCCTCACTCTCCAATCTCCCTGGTGCTCAGTATCTAGAAAGCAAACAAGAACAGAAAAAGCAGGCAAACCCCAGATGTCCCATTTTATGTTTCTCTTGGTGACTATTTAGGCCTGGCAGACTGGGACTTCCAGGCTCTGACAAGTTATCTCCCTTTGTTCTAAGGCCTCAGCTCTGCTGCTTTGCTTCCAGCTTTAAGTTTGCATAAATTCACACACTGTCTCTTTTCTCCCCTCTCAGCCTGGCTCTCCAGGCTGCTCTGAGCTGTTGTGGCTGTGCAGCTCCTGATGATGGGGTCAGACTTGGCAGCCTGGGCTGGAAACCCCTCCTGCCTTCCCTCGTTCCATCCCTCAGATTCCTGTCTCTGTGGCACCTCACTGCAGTCCCCCAGCTTTCCTCAGCACCATTGCTTCCCCTTTGGGGCCTCCTCATTATCCCATGGAAGCTCAAAGGCGTTTCTGTTCCCGTTCCTCTGGGAGCAGGATGATTTGGAATGAGCACATTTCTGTACATACTCCTCAGCTGATACACGGAAAAGGCTCCACAGCTTGTTAAAGCTGTAAGAGTAGGGGTGTTTGTTTGGGTGCCAGGCACAGGGAGGATTGTTCCTTCAGAGGGCACACGTGGCAGCAGTGCCCAGCACGGTGTCTGTCGAGTTACAGGTTACATGTGCAGGAGATCTCCCAACATGCCTAAACATACTCACAGCCTGGCTCCATGTTAAGATGAGCTCCAAAGCCATTAGGTGTGTGCAGGGCCTCCTGGTGCTCGTGGGCAGGGCTCTCTGGGATGAAGTTACTCCTCTTCATCAGCTGTGAACTCTTCACCCTGCTCTTTGCACATGCTCTCTGAGCACTTGGTCTAGGTCCAAACCTCCTGGTCTAGGTCCAAACCTTAAGGTCAGTTTGTCCTGGCTTCCCAGGACATTCAGTCACGATTTCTTCCCTCCATCAATGGCCTCACGTCCTCCCTTCTATCCTCCTTCCCTTCTTGGCAAGTGGAATAAGCACTGAGCAAGAGATACATTGTTTAGTAAGCAGTGCTTAAAAAAAACATTTCTTAACCCTCAAGTCCCTGATTCACAACATGGTTAAAGAAAGGAATATGTGTAAGGTTCATCAGTAACTAAATTTCAGGTCATCTCAATTCTTTGGATTTATTTGACTTAATGCTTTCTCTTATTTTAGGTTTTATTTGTATTTGTGATCTGAGACATCACAGTGTTCCAATTGGCCTCTCTGGGAATTGCTCACCAGTGCTTTATCTTCTCAGCCAAACTTAAACTTATTTCTTCTGAGGAAATGTTCAGTTTCTGTATCTGTATAATCATACCTTGGGAAGATCATAAAAAAACTGATTTAGCCTCACTTCTTTCAATAGCTGGGATTTCTTTTGCGGAAAATCAAGTCCTGTAAGAGAAATTTTTAATGGTGGGAAACAAAAAAATTGTTATTAAAGTGCACAGGAACACTATCATTTAAATGTTTTCTCTGTTCATGACAAAAGACTGCATGTTATATATTTATTACCATTTACATGCTCTAACTGCAGTCTCCTTTGTTCATAATAATGAACATTTATGCTCATACAATAGCTTTTTTAGGCCAAATATAGGTCATTACACTTATCTGAAGTACTCATTGCTTTCGGGCATTATATGCTGACCTCTTCTTTCTCAGATTAAATAATTTCATACTAATTTATGCAAATATTTCCTCCCTTTTTTAAAATTCCTTCAGTCAATGGATGTACATTTAATTCAGGATTGTAGACAGACTGGTGTGCATTAATATCAATGGCAAAGTGATTAGCTTTTTGAGGAGGCATAAAACATGCTAAACCAAGTATATTTTTGTCACTGAATTACAGAAAATATCATGGTCTTATTTAGCTGCCGTTCAACAGAAAGATGCACTGCACAAAGGTGGTTTTCCCTCTAAACTGGATGCTTTTTCCATACTGGCACTCAATTTGATTAATATTTACATTAACAGCAATTTATTGGTCACTTGCTGAGCAGAAGCATTCCAAAGAGACATTATATATGTTAATGTGTTGCTACTTACATCCCCATAAAACATACACAGATTACAAATTAGAAAATATAAGACTAATTAACACTGATCAGCAGATGTGTATAGTGATGTGGTATATTGAGAAAATCTGATTTTCAGCTCCATTTAGTCAGAATCAACACGCTGACCATCATTTTGAAGAATGCCTGAGTAAACTTCAAAACACAGCAGCAGAGGCCCTATTCATATATTCAGCTTTGTTTTTCAGTAAATCTAAAATATATGATAATGTGGTTTAAGTTTAAGGTCTATTTTGTGTTGGATTTGGAAATTAAATAACGATCATAGAATAGCCTGGGTTGGAAGAGACCTTAAAGCTCATTCCACCCCTGACCTGGGCAGGGACACCTCCCACTGTGCCAGGCTGCTCCAAGCCCCAATGGCCAACCTGGCCTTGGGCACTGCCAGGGATCCAGGGGCAGCCACAGCTGCTCTGGGCACCCTGTGCCAGGGCCTGCCCACCCTCCCAGGGAACAATTCCTTCCCAAGATCCCATCTAAATTAATTAGGTAGAGTGTAAGTAGAGATACAGTGGTAAAGCAATCCAAGGATGATATTCACACAGCCCCAAAAAATACACTTTCTGTTAGATGAAAACTTAAATCTCCCTTTTTTAATGCTCTGTTCTTAGATATATTTTTATTATGGTGAGAATAGGAGATACAATAAGAAAGAAATCGCAGCAGAGCTAAAATCAAGAAGGAAAGACATTAAGACAATGAACATGTTTAGAGATCATAGTCTGCCTAGCACAATACACTTTCCACTTCTCCTGGAGGAAAGGCATCACATAAAGCCCCACTCCATTCCTGCTTTGCACAAGTGCATTCCCACCCAAGTGCTCCATATGCCAGCAGGCAGCCACACTCAGGATGATGAGAAGGGCTGGGAGAGAAGCCCCAGAACTGAGAGCTCTTCCTCACAGCACATCATCAGAAAGGAACGTGTCACTCCTGTTTACTCCTAGGCAGTGCTGGGAAAGGAATAGCATTAAACATTCAGCAACATTATTCCTTTTCTATGTCTGCATAAATTTTTAACTGTTGCAGTGTCCAAAACAATTTGTATAAATTTTAAAGCTGGGGAGTATATTCCATCATATTATGCCTTTGCTAGTCAGGCCAATAAATTTAATTTCGGAGCACTGCTCTTAAAGTGTGAATTAGACTATTTTTGAATCAATTTGAAATTAAATTTTAAGTTGGTGCCTTACAAGAGGCAGTTTTAGCCTAGCAAGGGGTACCCCAGAAACTTGTGCCTTGTGTGTGAGGTGCAGGTTTGCCACCATGGCAATGCTCACAGGCAGGAGAGTCTGCTTCTCCTGTCACCACTGGGCATGTGAGATACAACTGTGTGATATACACACACATATTTTTAAGGTAAAACATAGATCTCATTTTAAGCTGCTGCTCTTATGGAATGCCATTTCCAGTGTGTCTGTACAGTGAGTCTCACTCTTAGCATTTTGTGATCTCTTGGACCTCCCCTCTGCCCAGCCTTCAATCTCCTCATTTCCACTGATATTTCCTCTCCACCAGCCTTGAAAATCTTTCAGACATTTGAGCAATATGTCATATTTTCTCATCTGTTTTGGACAAGGTTCAGGTCATCTCTGCAGCTTGTTCACCTGCCAAAATTGCTTCCTCTGACTTGTGGGGGATGATCTGCCTGAGTGTAACAGTGATGAAAGGAGATTCAGGGACTTGAAGAACTCTTCTCTGCCTAGTCAAATCTCTAAGCAGTTCAAATTTTATTAACCTCCACTGATCTGATGTCGTATTCCAGTGCATTATGGCTGGCAAACAACGAGGGTGGACTGTCAGTGAGAGGCTTTGCTGTTAGAGACAGGACTGAGGTAAGAAAGGAGGGATCTGCCTTTCTTCTCTGGCCAGGGGGACAAACCAAGGCAAACTGCAGAGTGTTTTCAGCAGCTTTGCTTCCAGAATCTCCTTCTAAACGTTCCCGACTGTAGCACCCTCATTTTGATGAGTACTTCACCTTCAGAAGAGCTTTTAGCTTCCAAATGACATATTTTCTTGAATACAAACAAGAAACATACAGAGCATGTAAAAACACATTTTATCAGGCTAAAGATTTTAGGATTAAACCAGTTTTGCTTTTCCAACTCGTGGTGAGAACTCTGCCCTACCAACTTGGGGTGTAAGTTAGTATTTCGGTACAGGATGGTATTTCTCCCAGTTTAATCTTCTTAGGGCCAGAATGTCTGTGGGTACTTCAGTAATTAGGTTTAAATTCTGGATTTGATCCTCAGCATGGGAATTCTGCTCTAACCACAGACATTTCTCTGGAAAGCAGTTGCTGTGAAAGTATCTTCTCCTGATTTTTGGCTGCTGAGTTCATCACTTTTCAGAAGTGAAATAGTCATTCTGGAAGAATATGCAGTATGTATATTAGATTAATCACATATTTGTTGCAAGAAAAAAACATAAGGGAATTTATGCCCTATATTCCAATGAATTAATTATGAAAATCATTGCACTTGTTCACAGCAAAGAAAATCTTCCATATTGTAGAATGGAAAATCTTCCATTCAACCATATTGTGGATATAACACCCTCCTTCTTTTGTACTTGGCCATCAACAAAACCAAAAGTTTTTACATCTGTGCATTTTTTTGTCTTAGAGAGTAAAAGGGAGGCACTATGTGGGTATATTTTTCAGAAAGAAGAAAATCATCCATTGTGCTGACTGAAAGAATAAATAGTTTTCCCAAATTAAGGTTTTTGAGAGTCAAGAGATTGACTTTTCAGTCATGTCAATATAATAATAATTTAGCCTGCTTCCAAATTTATTGTCTTGTTGACTCTCATATGAGCATGGAGTACCTACCTGCACTGAACACAGAACAGCTGTCTCAGATCACTGAAAATCTGTTGATTTCTTCAGCTGAAGAGTTTAAATGTGTTTTTCCCTAGTTTTAACTCAAATGAAAAAATGTTTCATGTTATGTCATCCTGTAACTGTGCAGGAATAGAGGAAAATACCAGGCAGAAGTGCAAAAAGGTACCTGTGATAGATAAATAAATACCCTGTGCTGGTGCTATCATTTAAATACAAGAACCTGCAGTTAAAGAGTAAGCAAGCTGACAATGAACGCTGCTTTCTCTCAGTCACATGCATTGCAGTGTTTTGGGCCTTTAAAGTGCCTTGTATTTCAGTTTTCAGAACTGTCCTTATTCAAACAGTTGTGAATTTCCCTGTCTTCTCTCTATTTAAAATCACTGGTGAATGTGCAAAAACAACCAGGCAGCTCTTTGCAGTCCCTTTTTGTGCATCCTGTTGGGGTAGGTCATGGTTTGGGAGATGCAGAAATTGGTGTAGAATTTAAGCTTGTACGTTTGTTTTCATGCACACATCCACCTCTAAGTGTGTAAATGTGTACCTTTACCTCTTGCTCTGGCAGCCCTCTGAGTCCTTTGTCTGTTTTTCTTCCAAAGAAGAAACCTGTTTGCACTTCTCACACCTCAGATCAATTTGGAAGCAGTAGGAAATAAAAAAAGAGCCAGTAAATCTTAGGGAAGTAAGTGAAAAGTTGTATATTGGGAACAAAGAGAAAGAACATCAATTGTATGCAGCAGAGACAGTTTATCTTTTTCATTCTTCTGTCAGTTTTGAAAAACCATGTTTTATCTAAGGGTTAAAAACAGAAGAATGTTAATATTGTACAGAAATGCTTGTTCTAGATCTCAAATTCCAATTATTGCCTATAGTACATTGATAACTTAATTTAGTGCAATTTTTATAAGCCACATACCTAGAGCTGCCTGCTGCACCTTGGATGGCTTCAATACTTGCTCTAATCCATGTGTGAGTTAGCGTTCCATGAGGAATAGGGAGGCTTCCAATTTATTAACTGAAGTATCTTACATCTTTCTGTGCTAGAAAAAATTTTATATTGACATATCCGGAGTTTTTATTGAAGTTATATTAGTGCTATCTATCAGGGATATGCTAGAAAATCTATAACTTCCACCAAAATGTTGCCCATGTGAGCAATTCAGTTTATGAAGTACAATCTTCCCAGGCTGGCTTAGTGCCTCCTGGTTAATTTTTCAAGCTATGTGATGTTTAATGAATTTGTCAAAATAAAAACTAATACACAGTCTCACGTCTATCATCAAATTATGCTTTGCAATATACGGCCAAGGGTATGAAAAAAGACACCTATATGAAGGTCTGCAAATGGAAAACATCTCAGGTCTGTGCTGTTCTATTTCTTGTTTTGACACTTCTTCGCAGGCTCAGAGATGTTTTACTTTGGTTGCAATTGCACTGGGAGTTTGTCCAGATGAAGTAACGACTCGGTTTCATTATGTGCAGCATGTAGATATTTGTCTGCAGTGCACCATCAAGCCAGTCATTATATTTGCAAAAAAAAAAAAAATAAAGGGAAAGGTTGAGAGGTCTTTATGACCTTGTTTAAAGCAATCCCAGATCCCATTTTCTAAACTGCTAAACAGATTTTCAGACTCATTTGTTTTCTCTTACATATTAAGTCAGAACCTTGCAGCAACTAAGAGAGTGACATTTTTAAAACAGCTTGACATGATGTCTGCCCTGTTTATACAACTGCATCACTTTCCCAGGGCCTTCAGCTTCTTTGAACAAAGCTAAGAACAGTAAACCTTTAGGAATAATAAAAAGGAAAATGATTTCTCCGTGCCCTGCTCTGCAGGCATGAGCAATACGTGCTGCCCTGGCTACCAATTTTCATAATCACTGGCAGTTGTCAATCATGGCAAACCTGTCAGTGCTGTGGCCTCTGAGGGATCTCACAGGTCACTGCAGAGAGCTCCTCGTGTGCCACGTCTCAGCTCTGATGGAGTGAGGGAATGACACAGAGAGTGACGAGACCTCCTGGAACGTGAGCCCCTGTGAGGAGCAGCTGAAGGAGCTGGGGCTGCCTAGCCTGGAGAAAAGGAGGCTCAGGAGAGACCTTTTTGTTCTCTGCAGCTCCCCGAAAGGAGGGTGGAGTCAGGTGGGAGTCAGCCTCTTCTCCCAGGCAACTAGACATAGGAAAAAGGGAAAATGGCCTCAAGCTGTGCCAGAGGAAGTTCAGGCTGGATATTAGGAAAATGTTCTTCATTGAAAGCAAGGTTAAGCATTGGAATGGGCTGCCCAGAGAAGTGCTGCAATCACCATTCCTGGAGGTGTTCAAAAAATGACAAGACTTGTCACTTTGTGATGGTGTTCAGTGAAAGGTGGGATTTGTTAGTCTTGGAGGTCTTTTCCAACCTTAATTATCTGGTGATTCTGTGATTCCCATGCCATCAGATGCTGTGTGTGCACCCCTAAACCTTGGGGGGCTGAGGCTGCAGAGATCTGCACTCACTGCAGCTGAGCCTGGGCCAACACCTGCAGCCTTCCTACACACAAGTGTTCAGGCATATTGAGCTAATAAAGCACATTAAAAACCCACTGGTGGGGCAGTGCTGATTACAGAGAGTAAAGAAGCCAAACCTTACAGCAGAGGTTTATTGTGGAGAGCACAGAACCATCAGAGGACATTTTCCTGTTTTTCATCAGGAGAAAACTCCTCTTAGGTGTTTCTTTTTAAACTCTGCACTGCCACAGCTGCCAAGCTGAAATGATGTGGCCTTGAATTTACTGGAGAGATGTTTTAGATAAATTTTGGTATTAACACCAGAACGTGGATGGAATAATATTTAAATGCATGTGGACTTGTGCATGATGCTGGGTGTGCAATAATGCACCAGGGGGTAGGCAGAAGCTTGGGAATGGATGTAATCACATTGGATCAGGAATGTGAGGCAGGAGCTGTCTGACTGAGAACATCTGTGGCAAGTAATGCTTTTACTGTGGAATCCAGCATCTGCTGGTCAGGATAGTGCCAGCCCAAGGTTAGTCCCTCTCCAGCCCTGTGCAGGCAGACTCTGACAGCTTTTCTCTTCTCTCAGTGCTTTCCCCTTGTTCAGGAAATGATTCCTCTGGGACAGTCTGCAGAACCAATGCCACCATCACTGAATCAAGATAGTGGTTCTTGCAAAGAAATGCAGAGAGCTTCTGAAATAAAACATGATTATAGGGCTTTTCTGTGGGCCATTGGTTTATTTTGGTTTTCTGGGTTTTTGGTGGGTTCTTGCAGTTTATTTCTTTTTTTCTTCCAGTTTATTTCAAGGCTGAAATCCCTGTCAAAAAGAAAACTAAGAATCTGAAAATGGTGGAGAAGTCCCAGTGAAACAATGACCATAGACAGCTGCAAGTTTGGGAATCCACAGGAAAGGTGGTACTGAAAGCCAATTTGTTGAGGCCTGGGACTGCCTCAGAGGGGTTAATTGAGTCTTTCACATCATTTCCATTGGTCTCAGATGATACTATCTGAGTAATGAATCAAGAATGAGGATTCCTTGAAGGAATGTTCATTAGCATAATTATGCTCATTAACATAATATGTTCCTCACTTAGTATTAATCTGATTGGCTTACTTGGGATTAAAAGCCCGAAGCTGCAAAACTGAGGATGACCTTTGCTGGGAGCTTGAGGACTTTACTGCTCCAGAGGTTTGGGACTGTAGGTCCAGGATCCCATGTTTGCACCAGTGCACTGAATACATTTTTGTTCACAATTATATTACCACAATTATTATTCTGAAAGAGCAAAGGCTCTCGGACTTTTTTTCACTGCCAGAACATCTAATATTTGCCAGACAGAAAAATTCCTGTGAGACAGAACTGTACATAGAAGTGTATTCTGGAAACAGTTAATATAGCGCCTCTGTGTAACTTGAGTTCATTTATTCTTGATAATAATGGAATGCTAGGTTGGCATCCTAATGTCCTATTTTTCTGCTTAGTTGGAACCTGTCATGTGCATGTTGACGTTAACAGGAAAGCTGAATATGAAACTTGGCTTCGTTACCTAGAACATTAAAATTTCAGTAAGTTCAAAAAAGAAAAATGCAAACATTTGAGAGGTCATTCTGCTTGTTCATTTTTTTACAGTAAATTGCATGCAGCTCTCATTATATCATTTATCTCTCATAATAGCTTAATTTGGACTCCTTCCAAATTAAAATGGAGACAAAGTCATTGTTTTGCTGTTTTCAAAAGAGATGCTGAATTTCCTATGAATAAGGCAATAGAGAATGTCTTGAATACTAAAAGGAATACACAATTTCCTTCTGGTGGCTGTGCTGGCAATTGAGTTAGTGTGTTTCCCTTGCTTGAATGGTTAAAGAAAATAATGGTTTTGTCCCTTCAAATGGCACTGTGGAATCCAAGAGTTGATTTCAGCAATGTGGCTCATACATCACACTGTCGCAGTTCACATATGGTCTCCTCTTCTAGAAGAGTTTCTTGATGGCTTCCTGGGTGATAAAACACATCTCTGCAGCTCATATTGCTTCCATTGCACCCTCCCCACTGCAGAGACAAAACGAGCAGGTGAACCCTGCTTCTCCCAAACATGGCCTTTTAAAGGCATGTGATTTATTGATAAAGTCAGAGGTTTCAAAGATGATCAGACAACAGTTATTATTTTAAGGAGAGTCGCTCTATAATGTTATGCGCAACAGTACTGCCTGTTGTCCCTGACAGCATGAGCTAAAGTGTTCAGGTCACTGTAATAAGGCTGGTTCTGAGCTTGTAGTGAGACTGGGCCAGTGTTTAAATACAGGCTGGGGCAGAGGGGCTGGGAAGCTGCTGGTGGGAAAGGCCTGGGGGTGCTGGACAGGGCTGGACACGAGCCCAGGGGTGCCCAGGTGGGCAAGAGGCCGATGGCAGCCGGGCTGTGCCAGCCCTGGGGGGCAGCAGGAGCAGGGCAGGGCCTGTCCCCTGTGCTGGCCCTGCTGAGACACCTCGAGGGCTGGGTCCTGTTCTGGGCCCTCATGGCCACAGAGCCCTGGAGGGGCTGGAGCGTGGCCAGGGCAGGGAACGGAGCTGGGAAGGGGCTGGAGGAGCCCCAGGAGCGGCTGAGGGAGCTGGGAAAGGAGCTCAGGCTGGAGAAAAGGAGGCTCAGGGGGGACCTTGTGGCTCTGCACAACTCCCTGACAGGAGGGGGCAGCCGGGGGGGGGGTCAGGCTCTGCTCCCAGGTGGCAGGTGAAGTGGCCACAAGTTGTACCAAGGAAGGTTTAGATTGAATACTAGGAAAAATTCTTCATGGAAGGGTTGTCTAGCTTTTGAACAAGCTGAGGAGGGAGCTGATGGATCACCAGGTTTTCAAAAACACAAGCAGATGTCACCAACACTTGAGGACATGGTTTAGTGGGGAACATGGTGATGGGGCTGGGTTGGTTGTTGGGCTCCGAGATCTTGGAGGTCTTTTCCAACCTTGGCAATTCTATTGTGTGAAAGGAGAGGCCCCAGAATGAGCACCCATGCCCTTCTTGGGGTACTGGCAGGAGGCTGTGCCCTGGATGTAGGACTGTGGTCATAAAGCTCAAGGCACTCTGCTGTCCCCTGCACTTCAGGAGGTGTTTTTGGTCACTCTCACAGTCTGTGCTCCCTTCCACCCTTTATGCTTGTTTGTAAGACCATAGAATTCAATTTCAGCTTAAAAAATCATGACTTTGATTACAACCTGGAAACTCCACTGCTTTTCATGTGCATATTCCTGGAGTTGCATGGGCATCGAGAGATTTTGACCCTACACCACTATCAAAGGTAAATAGGAGATGTGAAGAACAGCAATTGTACTTTTCAAAACCATCCTACAATAATATGAAGCGTGTACTGAAGAATGGCATAATTCACTGAATTTTAAAGAAGTGAAATGCAAGTGTTTGTACTGGAAAATGGCCAAGACGCAACTATTATCTGCCACATATTATTTGAAATATTCTCCTCCATAACAAGTGCTGACAGCAGGTCAAAAACACCCTTTAACTCATGCCCTGGAGATAAACACAATTTATGCTGCCTTTTAAATATTAACTAGTGGCAGTTCTCAGTTTTTCTACAAGTTAACTAAGAATAGTAATCATTGCTATCAAATCCTCTTACAAACCTCTCAAGAAGTGGATTTCAAAGAACTCTGCGAAAATCTGGAAGCACCTTTTATTCCCCAGTTTTGCAAACAAGGAGAGGGATGTGATTGGGATTCGTGATTTGCCTAAAAGCTCAGATTGCCATAATGCATTTCTAAGAATAGCACTCAGGAGGTTTTGGCTCTCAGCCAAAGGATTGCTTCACAAAACCACTTTTCTTCCGACACCTGTGTTGAGAGCCATGTCCCACTGGTTTGGGGATGAATGGGAAGGGAGAGCAGCCTTTCGTGTACCAGCAACACTGAGCTTTGCAAAACCTCAGACTGCTTTATCAGAGAGTTCTCTCTTGACTACAAGCTGTCCTGAGCTGCTGCTGATTTGACAAGTAGGGCCACGGATCCCAATTCGTGGAAGGTCAGACACACAGGGATGCTCTCTGCATGCTTCCCTCTGTGTAGTTCTGACTGCTGCGCCCATTCTTCTTGGCTATTTTTATTTCATTGATAGTAAGCCCTGATGGGGCACTAAAACTTAGAGTCTTAGCTCAAAGTGGAATAGAATTAAATTCAGTGTGAGTGGTGGAATGCACAGGAGTGGCTGGGAGATAAACTTAAGAGCAGAAAACCCTGTATTTTGCTTATAGAGGAAATGTGGCGTAACCAGTCCCATCAGAGAGGTGCCAGAAGTGCCAAAAAATAAAAAAAATACCTTGGCGGGATCACCAACTATTTAGGAGTAGAATTTATGGCTAAATTCAGGTGATTAAATTCTGTATCAGGAGATAAAGGCTTGATGCCTGGGAATGTTTTTCCGACATGCAGGAAACAGGCAAGGAAAAGCTCTGAAAATGAGCTGGAACAGATGAGTGGGGTGTAGTTCTCATCCTGCTTCTCTTCTGTGCTCTTCCTCTCCCCTCTCCTGCTCTTTGAAGATGTAGCTCCAAGGTCTAAGGACTCAGTTTTGCACTCAGGAGCATCAGGGAAAGGTTGGAAAAGGGAGAAGGGAGAAGGAGGCAGTGAAATAGAGAGGAAAGTAGCAGATACCTTGGAGACACTAACCAACAGAATCTAAAATATTCTTTTTGAAACTGAACCATTGTGCAGCTGGAAAGTCAAAGGATGTCAAACTAGTCAGTTGTAGGAGTGTTTGAATCTGTTACAATGAATGAAACACTCTGAGAAACCGAATATCAGCATTTTTCAACTCCTTGGCCAATAAAAGGACAATGGATCCTTCTGCTTCCTCAGGTCTGGCTGCACAGTGGCTCCCATCATCAGGAGGCAGGTGTGCATACACTGCACTCCAGTCATCCAAAAGCACAGGCAGAAAGAATCTCTAGGTCACAACATTGCTTAGGCTGAGTTAGGTTCTCTCTTTCTCATCCCAGGGAGTATCTACTATGTTTAAATACCTCTAGGTCCTCATCCAGTACAAAACAGGACACTTGGATCAACTAATATTCCTCCTCTTTAGAGCTCCTGTTTTCTGTGATTAAGTTTTTGGTAAATAGCCTTGATACCAAACACTGTTTCTATTTTAATTTTATTTTGATTTCTGATATTGCAAATATCATAATTGAGGCAAAAGTGTTGGAGTTTGGTCCCATTTCTGTTCTCCTGAATCCATGTATACCAAACACTTTGTCTTGAAGGGAAATTGGGATGTTCTTTTTTCCAGTGACAATAGGACTGTGTCCAGATTGGCACATACAACCTTATGTTTCCTGACAGCCTGTTTGCCCTGTAGTTTCGACTGCATTTTTTTCTGAAAGGTGTTGATAAATGATGTTCTTAAAATGAAGTACTTTTAATTAAAATTTTGAAAAAAGAAAAAAAGATTTTTCATGGCTGGATTACAAATTCATTATCATCATCTGGCATTTGACTGAGTTCTCAAAGCAAAGTTCTCATAGTCTGCTTGGCTAAATTACAGTGAGAGAACAGAGTTATGTTCCATATTCCATCTTTTCCTACATTATCTTGCTGCTTCCAGGAGCCACAGTTTACCCTGCCAGTCCTCTTTTCCCTTCTTGTCTGGCACTGGGAAGAAGCAGAGTTTCAGACAGCTCTGACTTCAGTCTGAGCTCAGAAAGCAGGGTGGTTTCTTCACTTTCCAAAGACCAAGAGGAAAACTTCCCATTGCTTTTGTGGGTTTATCTGTCTTTCCAAGAGAATTCTTTGCACATGATGCTCCATTGTGTAGGGAGGAAAAATTGGGTTATTTCCTCTATGTTGTAGTGCTTGGTCACCTACCTGTCACTGCATCTTGGACATCAAAAAAAATTAATTTTTGTCTACTTCCACTCTCTTCTGAAGGAGAATTTATTTTCCCTGTTTGTTTTAGCCCTTAAACCTTCCCTGCAAGACCTTAATTTAGTGTGAACCACTCTTGCAATGCAATGATATAATTTCTCATTCCGTCTGTTTTTAGTTCTACCACTGTGAAGGTGCCTCAGACCAGCTGAGCATATTAAATATCTGAGAGTATATTATAGCAGCAAAGGAACATTTTTACCAATACAGTTTACGATATAATTAAAGAAATTGAACTGTTGTGTGTAGACAAAACCCTAAGTTAGTAACACTGGGTTTATTTAGGCCTCTGAGCTAGTCCCTTTAGCAAAGGCTTGCTGCGATATATATTGGGAGAGCTGTAGAGGGGAGCAATAAATCAGCACTCTTATCATGTCCTCTGTCACTACCTGGTCTTTACTGGGAAAATTGATAATCAAAGCAGCAGACAGAATTCACTGAATCCCAGTCTTTGAGCCATTCACCAAAAAGACAGGCTGCTCTACTAAAAAATTCTCCTGGCATGGGTGCAACTTTCACCAGCAAAGGAGTGCTCATGTCAGAACTGCTGTGCTGCTTCCCCAAATGGAACCAGCTGGGTTTGCTCAGTGTGACTGTGTCTACCCCAGGGCTTCTGCTGCTCAGAAATACTCCTGGCTGACGTTGTCCTGAGGGAAGCATCTCTATCTACCTTGAGTCTAACTGGGCTCTGAGAAACAGGAGAGGTCCCTGCAGGTACAGAGGGAAGTGGGAAAGGAGTACGGCTGTAGAGGGTCACCAGTGCCACATCAACAGGGAGTGCCATGCCTTGGGGGGTATCTTCCACTCTGGCAACCTAAACATGTGCTGAAGAGCTTGTCCCACAGCCCCACTGTGTGATTTACCACACATTTATTTAATATGGGAGCCTGGAGAGAGGCATGTTTTAGGTGAGGTGCACCTTTAGCAATTGCAGGGGATGAACTTGGCTCTGCATTTACTCATTGATGGCATCATAAAATGCAAATGCCTGCCTTGTATCTGGGAGATAGTAATTAATGATAAATACTGGTAGTTATCTATTTCTTAATTAGATAAACACACGTTTCAGCAAGGAATCGGTCATATTTTATGACTTAATTAAAAGAATGTATAAAGGGATTATTGCATGCAGTGGTCCATGATAAGTAAAAAAGACAAATAATCCCAGGCTTTGCTGGAGGCCGTTTGAAGCAAGGAATTCTGTAACCAAAGAGGAAAGTGTGCAGTGGATGGACATGGCTTTGCACAGCACTGTGGCTGACCCACAGGGGGAAGGGCAGACCCATGGAGCTCTGGGGTGATGCTGTGTCACACAGCCTGATGGAACAGCATGTGGTACCAAATTCCATCCCCCACGGGCTCTACTTGTTCAGGGAATTATCCTGGTTCCTCATCTGGCAGCTTGCAATGAGCCTTTCTGGCACAGAGCTGCAGCAAGGACTCAGAGCTGCTGCTGCTCTCCTGGCCCAGGCTCCTCTCCCTTGGTGCTGGAAGCTGCAGGAAAAGAAGTTTTGGTTAGGAAGGCAAACTTACCTGGCAGACCTGGGCTACCTGCTCTGCCACCCATTTCCTTCTGCTTCTGCCAGCAGCATCTCCTCTCTTTTATTTTCTCCATTTTGAAAGAAGAATTATGTATCACCAAATATCTCCAAGATACAAAAAAAAACAAAAAAAAAAACCAAACCAAATAAAACCCCTCCCCAAAAAAACAAAAAAAACCTAACCCAAACCAACCAAAAGAAAACCAACCAAAAGAAAAACAACAAAAAAGAAATATAAAAAACACCAAAACAAAACCAAAAAACTACCCCAAATAAACCCTAAAAGATCCCCAAAACAAAACAAACAAAAAACCCCCCCAAACCCCCAAAAAACCCAAAACAATAAAAAAAAAAGCCACACAAAAAACCCACCAACCAACTGGAAAAAAAAAAAAAAACAAAACCAACCAAGATCCCCATAACCAACAAAGCAATGGTGAAAAGCACAAAAAACTAAAAGAAACTTCCCTGTCTGTCCACCCAGGAGCCACTCACACCTCAGTGCAACCAAGCTGCCTTCACTAAATATATTCCTCAACAAAAACTACTTGCAAACTGTGGCAGTGAACAATTTCCAGTGGAAAGGTTTATTTGGGAAAATAATAAATAAAAATGCTGCATGGGGTGTGCTGCCTTCATTGGGGTTTTCAGTGTATTGAAATATTTAGTAAGATCAATAGATTGTGTTACTCTATGAGAGTATGGTGCAGCATATTTTGTCAGCCTGAAACATTTTTGATGATCAAAATTAAATATTTTATAACTTTGTTTTTATTCTGATTTGAGATGATAAAAAAGCCCAAATACTATAAGTCTGTGGAAACAAATTAATATCTTGGCTTTCGTGACAGTATAGAAAAGAGTCTCTCTTCCCCATATTCACAAAATTACAGAACAGTTGAAGCTGGAAGAGAGCTCTGGAGATCTCCTAAGTGAGCACACCTCCACTTCTGTGAGATTGTTTTCCTTTGGTAAGGAATGTCACATTTGTACCAAAATTAAGCTTTTTTTAACAGTATACTTAATCTGAAGTCATGGCAATGCACACCCAATTTCTAGCAATACTTACTGCTTCTTTATTTAGGGATGGAAAATGCCTTTTCCAGAGAGAAGAAGAAGTATCTGACAGTTCTTTGAAACATTCATTGTGTGTAAATAGATTATTAGTATTTTGCAATAAATATTTGCTTCCAGTTTTAAGACACCCAACGGAAGTGACTTGTACTCTGAGACTATGTTTTTAAAATCTTCAGAAGGCAGAAGAGTCTCCTGTAGTGTTAATTTGTATAAATGAATTTTCATACAAAGCAGCTATTATTTTATCAACATTAAATATTGATGATGCATGTTTCACAATTTCATGAAAAAAATTGACTGCAATAATAATCTCCTCCTGGTCATGTAAAAAAGTCTCCTCTGAGCCTCTAGCTAAAATTTGACAATCGGCTAATTCTATGGGAAAATAGACTTTAGCTCCAGTACCAAACCAAACAGGCTATGATTTGTTTCCTGAATGTCACAGGGAAAGCTGCAGCTTTCAAACAGAAAACTGAACATACAGGATTGGTGCTGATGTCCTGCCACAACACTGTGAAAAATCTCTGCAGCACTCCAGTGATCCTTAGAAAATGGTTTGGATTGCCTGGACACATTCAGCGAGTCCAAACTTTGCTAAATCCAGTTCTGCCTAAAACACAAAGGTTTTGTCAGTGACTGGACCAGAGAATTTACAAACTAAGATTCATTATTTTCCCACACAACCAATTTCTGCTTAGGACAGGAGCAATTGCAGTTCATTTGACTCCAGTCAGGACAAATTCCCCCAAGCTCCACAGAAAATAACCCAAAGCCCTGCATAAAGCAGAGCAATGCCAAAAGTAGCCTGTCCTCTGCACGGATGAAACCATGAAGTGTTATGGTGAGTAGTGCTTTGTCTGGGCTAAAATAACTTTGAAAGGAGCAGTCAGAGTTCATAAAATCAGATTGGCCTCGTGGCAGGGTTCTGTATCTTTCTGGGATTGGTGTTCGTGTCTCTTTCAAGCTCTCTGCTGGGACACCAGTGCAGTTCACTTGTGCTCCTTCATATTTCAATAGGACTTTGCTTGCTTTAGAGATGTGATTTAAATACACTCAAGAATTATACAAACCCCCTAGGTTTGTGAAGCCTTCAGCACCATTCCTAAACCATTAAGATGGGTTTGAAATCACAGGGGAACACAAAAGTACCATAATTAAGTGCAGAGGTTTTTGTAACATAGATGAGAGAGATTGTTTGAGGCACTCCTTGACATTAATGGATTTTGCTGAAGATGTTGCTGTGTGTCAAAAACCCAACCAACCTAAAAAACCCAGCTGGCCACAAAGGAAAAACCTGAACTTGTCCATAAACTGCAAAGCTGCATTACCATAGCTCCCTGCCTGGGGCTGAGCTGAGGGGTGGAACAGCTCACCCCTGGGAGGCCACAGCAGCGCCTGATGCCACGCCTGTGTTCTTCATTAAGTGCTGCACTCTTAATTGGTCTGGGGGAGCTCTGCACTGGCACACCTGGGGGGTACCCGAGGCTGAAAGGGGGGATCAGTTCTGCAGGCACAAAGCTGTGGGGGATGCTCTGTCCTGGACACCTTTGCAGCCACGCTTGGTTACTTCTGCCTTTGTGCTGTTTCACCCCAAAAAGTGCTGCCTGTTCTGTACAAATCCTGTGCATGCTCTGCTCCCCTTGGTTCCTTATCCCACAGCTTTTCTGCCCTTAAAAATGGGGTATTTTTTTTGGGGAGGGGAAGATTTTTGAGTCCTTTCTCTAAAACTGTTCTTTTATATTTATATTTGTTACTATAAAGCATTTAACCCTGACTTTTGGAACAGGCTGCTCAGGGAAGTGGTGGAACCACCATCCCTGAAGAGTTCAAAAGGCATGGGATGTGGCACTTGGGAATATGACAGTGATGAACATGGTGGTGCTGGGTTAATGCTCAGACTCAATAATCTTACAGGTCTTCTCCAAATTTACTGGCTCTATGATTTGCAGAACTACTATTAGGGAGTGTTTTTGGGTATCTGGGTGGTTGTTTGGGTTGGTTGTTTTTTTTCCATCTGATATACAGAACACAGTTATTTGTGGTTTGTCTCCCTGGATGAGAAAAGCTGCCCTCACAGTTCAGACAGGCTGCTCTGGTGTCCGTGTTTTGCTAACAAATAACATGCAGTGGGGAAAGACTAAAGTTCAAGACATGATGGTGACATTAGCAGAGCTCTTTTCTCCCTGAGATTCCCCCAAACCATCTGCCATCGAGTGATAAGACAGTGTAAGTGGAAAAATGTAAGCAGCAGAGCTCCTACTGCATTGTCTCCAAGACCACAGGAGAGAAGAAAAAAAAAATGCCAGTACAGTTCTGCCTTGAGGTATGAGCACCAGGGGAATACCCTTAATAAATACTGAGCACGTGAGATGCTGAGTGCAGAAGAGTCACTTTAAGAAACGCTTGAATGAATGAGAACAGATTCCACATCAGGGCACACAGGTATTATACCCTATGAGAGTGGAGACCAGCAGCAGCTCTGTAAAATCCACACCTGTGGCCTTTAGGTGTGATATTTATGACAGACAGGCTGAGCTCTGATTGACCACCCAGTGTCTAATCACTCTGTAACTACCCAGAGCACTCCATGCAATGGCACTGGCCCAGTGGGGGCAGCTTTATTGGAGGCTCCATGCCTGCCTTCACATTATTGCACTGCTGTGGCCTTTTGTGCATAACATTTACAATGAATGGACTCCACACGGTGTAGGATTTACCTATAAACTGTCATTTCTATTTATGCAAACAGTCATGACTCTTAACGAGAATTGACTCCATTGCTGGGAGAATGCTGCTGCCTCTCCAGCCAGAAATCACAGTCTTCTGAGTCTCATTTTAGGAAACCTGACCGTTTTTTAAAGGTAGATTAAAAGAGATTGAATTTTGACACATGAAACCAGGTTTTCAAAAGGCCTGTATGTTTGGTATATCATTCCAATATACATAGCCCTCACTAGATGCATTTTTAATGCCTTTCCCTGGTTGCACAGGCCTTGGAGAGCCTCCCTCCTGGGGCTTTGATTTTCATAATACAAGTGTTTGCCCATGCAGGAGCTTGCATGAAAATCAGCTCATGTAGTCTGTGACTGTGGGGCTCTTGTGCCTGAATTTCACTCACATGGTAACTTAAAAGCCAGCAGAGTCCATTTTCCTTCTTCTGAAATCCTTAGTTTAAATCATGCTGTGCCATGAGAAGTGAAGTTTGTGCCAGAGACAAGGAGCAGTATGAGCCAGAGGGATGCTCTGAGAGAGGCAGGATGTCTCTGACTGAGTCCTTGGGCAGAAAGGAGGCACAATCTCCCACTATGGGAGTGGCATTGCTGGGCTCTTGTTTGGCTTTTATTTTGACTGGGAAGATCCTCTCCCTCTCTCTCTCTTTGGAAAACAGCACCTCAAAGAACATTGGCAATAAAGAATTCTGCAGTCAATTGGTATGGGAAAGGCAGGGGACAAAATGGATGAAACATCTCCGTGCCTTTTTGTGCCCCTGTGCCAAGACACCAGCCAGATGTTCCTGGCCCTCACCTATGCTGATTTGGCTGCTGCCTTTTGGCTGATAGATTTTTGTTTTGTTCAGTCTGTGCACTGCAGCCACGATTGTACAGGGCTGTAACATCCTCCAGCTGCCTTTGTTCATTGCCTTGAAAGCTGGCTGCTTACCAGACATGCAATTTTCAATTTTAAAAAGCCCTCTTTATTCCTTAAATCCTGCTATTCTAGAGGCCTACAGTAAGGTGATAACAATTCCCCACTGGTCTGGTGAGAGATGATTTTTTTGTTTTATGCTTTAATAATTCTATGAATACAAGTAATGAATGAGCCACAGCTGGGGTTTGCTTGTCTTTCTCCCAGTGCTGGTTTTATTCTGAATATGAGTTGAATATATTCTAAGAATTATTAGGAGTGATTTCTTTCACAGGTCTTTAAGCTTTCTGAGTTTGGCAAGCCAAAAGTACAGGCTTCAGTGTCTGTGCAGCCAACTATGCTCACTTTGCACGAGATAATTCAAATCCAAAATTCTTTGTGCAAGGCAGAAGGGTTTTTTGTTTTGCAAACTCTGGATTATGAAACCCTTTTGTTTTCACTCATGTAGGCTTATACATTCCAGGCCTGGTGTAAATGAGTATCATTTCACCAAACCCAGTGAAGCTGAGCTGTACAGTCTTCTACAAGCTGACAATCTAATACCTGGAATTACAAAGTACAAAGTCCTGAAAATTGCCACAGTAACTTCTCCCCATTTTGCTTGGTTTCCATGCAAACCTGAAAGCTGATCTAAGCTTCAACAGGAGGTCTGGCCTAAGGGTAAGTCTTTTGGCAGAATTGCAAGCTGGGCAGTTTGACCAGATGCTGAATTTTCCTAGTGAATTTTCACAAATCTGTGGTTCTGGGATAATTGTACTTGTATGTTTTTTGAGCTTATTCAGTGTGATTTTTGTCTCAGGACATGCACAAAACCAGATGTTTAACTGCTGCTTACTCTAAGTGTTCTCTACTTTTTAAGGTATGAGAAGACAAATGGTATCAAAAAAATTCCTTGCAAAAATCTATAAACATCACTCAAGAGATGCTAAGTGCTTAACTGTTCAAGACTTCTAGGTCTTCTCATTCACATATATTCTAATCTTAACTCTCATCCTTAAGCCCTCCCTGCACTCTCCCCTGGGCTTTTTGTGCTTGGGTACATTCAGCAGCACAGTGAAATTCTGCCTGAGAATCTGCCCCTGAAAATCATCAGAACTTCAATTCTTCTCTTCTTATATGGTTTCTGTTAGATGGGAACATCAGCTCAGAGCTCAGAAACGTGGAACTCAGAAACACAGAATCCCAGAATCCCTGAGGCTGGAAAAGCTCTCCCAGCCCATGGAGCCCCAGCTGTGC